>CM042178.1:10131415-10198915 GCA_023376005.1 Doryteuthis pealeii
CGTTTCTCTGAACAGAGAGAGAAAGAGAGAGAGAGCTGGGAGAATTTGAAATGTATTTCAATGTTAAATTTCACAACCAGCAACATGTAGCTTAAATGAGGTCAAACATTTCCTTTCTTAGAAACCTTACAAAATGATCTTAGGGTTTTGTTTTGTTTTTTTTTCAAATTTTATTTGCTTTGCTAACTCCCTTTTCCCTAATCTTAATTATCTACCCAGAGCTGAATGGGTGACCCAACGGGTCACATTTTGTCAAGTATATATATATATATATATATATATATGGAGAGAGAGAGAGAGAGAGAAAGGTAGGTAGACCCAAATAACTGAAAATATTGTCACCAATAAATCAATATATATATATATATACTAACCCCTCCGCATGAGCAGGATGCAAAACAAGGTCAATTTCTTAAGCGGAGTTTAACAGGTTTGAATTCTGAGTTTTCCTTCTCCTAGACTGGTTGCCTAAGGTTAAAGAGCCCAGTCTGCTCTACTATTTATCCATAGTTGGAGGGAGAGTAGGATTCATACCTTTCCCAAGAGTATTAGTGCTAAGTGAAATGCAATTTCCACATCCAGGATTTGAACTCAGGACAACGAGTCCATTTCCCATGACTTTAACCATTACACCATCAATATAAGTGGACTAATCCATTATTGGTTCAAAATCAAAAACTACCAATAACATTATTTGTAATAATTAATTACCAATAATATTATTTGTATTATTCGGACTATTGTCCTCATCTTCATTGTTATCTTTACAACATTTCGGCCGATGTGCCCTCCGGCCTTCTTCAGGTATTTCTTCTCGGACTCATGAACCTTCTTTTCAAACTAGGGAACCTTCTTGTCGTAATCGGGAGTCATCATGGAACTTTGAACCTAACCCATAGCTGGGGTACAGGTGATAAGCTATGTTAATTATTAACACCTCTACCACAGCTATGGTTAGTAGAATGAGAACAGGATACCCCATGGACTGAATAAAGGGTTAGGTTCAAAGTTCCGTGATGGCTCCCAATTACCACAAGAAGGTTCCCGATTCTGATAAGAAATACCTGAAGAAGGCCGGAGGGCACATCGTCTGAAACGTTGTACAGATAACAATAAAGATGAGGACAATAGTCCAAATAATACAAATAATTCAAATTATCAAGCCTCATCGCAAAAATTCAGAGAAATACCAATAACATTTGCAATTAATATTATTAATTTTTTCAAAAATCATTCTTACCTGTTCACTCCTAACAATGGAAGGAGGAATAGAAAAATAATAACCCTCCTTTACACCTTCCATTGCAACTGAGGGTCGACCATCAAAGGCATGAAGCAACACATCCCTGGCACCTGAATTTAGAAGAAGAAAAATAAAAGTAAACTTTTGGAATATTTCGGCATATATATATATATTTACCAACCCCTCCACATGAGCAGGATGTGACACAGGGTCAATTTCTTAAGCGGAGTTCAACAGGTTTGAATTCAGAGTTTTCCTTCTCCTAGACCGGTTGCCTAACCAAGGTTAAAGAGCCCAGTCTGCCCTACTATTTACCCATAGCTGGAGGGAGAGTAGGATTCATACCTTTCCCAAGGGTATTAGCACTAAGTGAAATGCAATTACCACGTCCAGGATTTGAACTCGGGATGATGAGTCCATTTCCCATGACTTTAACCATTAATATTTCAGCATATAAGGTGTGCTACAATTCCCCACCTAAATTTATAGACTAGCCAAGGTCACATGGTTTATTCCTCCAGCCAATCAACAGCTATACTGCGTGGCTGATTCACTACTTAAACACTGATACTTGCCACAGTTCATTTGCAACCAAATGAGGAGGAACTTACAATACTAAGGAGAATTAAAGGATATTTTATCGAAGATTTCCGCTGGACAAACACTTTGCTTAACGCCTAAAGAATGGCTCATAAGATGGTAACATAAATATGTCTGGTACAAGGCCAATATAGAAGAGTAAGTGTTGTGGAGTAGCCCCCCCCCCAAAAAAAAGATAGACTATTCAAACTGCAATCTCTCTGAAGTGTGAGAGCAAGTTAACAATTTGACTTCCACTTTCAATCTGTGAGGGAGTCTATCCCCTTTTCACTAGTGCTAGACCAAGGAGATTGTTTTGGCGTCTGAGGTGGGGGCGCCACACCTACCATCAGCTCCTCACTTTACCGCACAGATCCCTGTGCTACTCATACGCCGAGTTGGCGAGGGTTGGTATCGAACCCAGAACCTTGTGGTTCCTAGTCGAATGCTCTACTGACTGAGCAAAACTGATATAAAAAGATTTATTTCACACACACACACACACTCATCACGTAGTTAATAATAATACACACTCATGCATGCACACACACACACAGACACACACACACACATTTCCCCTTTGCATAAATCTAAGAATACAAAATAAATTTAATAAATATTATAATAATAACGTAATAATTACTAATAAATTTCACACACGCACACATACATAGACACACATACACACTCATCACGTAATCAAAAATATTGTAAAAATAAAATTAAAACAAAATATAAGATTTTTTAAAATAAAAATTTCACAGGAGTCCTCAAACAGGAAGCATCCTCTGGGCATGCGCAAAACAAAAATCCTCTTCCTACCACAAGAAGATTCCTCAGTCACTTGAACAAAGACCAACAGGAGGAGATGAGAATATGTTATATTGCAATATTTAAAATGATAATTTAGTTATTACAGCGTTTGATATGTTTACTTAAGAGCTATTGTAAAATAGTTCAATATGTAAAAAATTAATCATGATTTAACTCTCTCATTTTTTTTTTCTTTCATTTCATCTTTTCATTATGCTCGATTGAAACAGGTTAGTGTTATTACTTCCATGCACTCACCCCTCTCTCTATCTTTCTCTTCTCTCTTTCTTTCCCTCTCTCTCTCTCTCTTCATCTTTTTTCTTTCTTTTCTTCTTTTCATTATGCTCGATTGAAACAGATTAGATAATATTATTGCTTCCATGCACTCACCCCCCCTCTCTCTCTCTCTCTCTCTCCTACTCTCTTTCTTTCTTTCTTTCTTATATTTTTTTCTGTGTAGCAGGTCTTTTTTTTCCCCTTTCTTTCTATAATTTATAATAAAAACAGAAAGGTCCATTATTTAGCTGAGGTGACGACACTCATAATAAATAAGAATTTGGTGGATAAGCACCACCAGATAACCAGGATTTACATTTTTGCATTTCATCTTGGCCAATTTGGATGGTCTCGTTTTTAATCAGAAGGTGTTGCAAGATGATAACGGTCGTACAATTAAGGAACAGGAGTATTAATATATATGTACTGGATAGGAATATTACTTGACATTCTATTAGCAGAAAAAGTTTTAAAAAAAGAAAATAATCTTATTATAATGGAGATTGTGTGTTTTTCTGTCTGTAACCGAAACTATATTACTACTCAAGTCACAATTCCCTTAAATATTTACGTCACATTCTCCATGATTCTATTTCTATTTAAACCTCAATTAATAATAAAACTGTTTGACATTATTAATACTGTTGGCCTTACCTAAATATTAATAACATGCAATTGTATTTATATATACAACAAAATACCAGTTTTCAGTGTAAACGTAAAGCTAATTTGCATATTGATATTAAAAAAACTGATTTTAATAAATATGTGCTTGGTATTATTGATTTCTAATTGTTTGGTTTTATCTTAATGAATATGAGCAAAAATCTCTTCAATAAATCCTAAAAGAAATTCATTAACGAGAAGAAATAACTGTAATTTTATTCTTTACTTCCTATTTTAACTAAATAGTTAAATTAGGAAAATTTAGCATTGAAAAACGGAAGTGATGAAAGAGTAAGTTTCAGTTGTTCTATTTTCCAATTATACCCCCTCCGTTTCAAATCTTTTTATCTGAATTCTTAATTAGTTTCATTAGCCTTTCTAATTTAATCTAATATTTTATTACATTTAAACTTAAATACTTGCACCCTACGGAGGGTGCATATATTTGCTAGTAATAATAATAATCACAAGATAGGATTTACTTACCATGTTCTTTAAGTAAGGCAATTGTTGGTCTTCCTGCGGACCTGGAGTGAACATTCCTGTGTTGAGAAGAGAGAAATAGAAAAGCAAGATAACCCAGCATTACCCAGGAATATATTGGGTTGGCTACAAAGTTCCTGCCGTTATTTTGAAATTTTGAAATTTATTGCGTTTTTAAATTTTATAATCCATTTTTTTTTTATAATTCTATTTTTGAATCATTATTGAATCTATTTCTTTCAAGTTAATTTTAGTTAATTAACTCTTAAAGTCCTATACCACCTCATTCCACCCGGCTGGAAGTCACATTAGTTTTAACTAATCAGCCCCAAACAATAGCCTTTGTTTAAATTTAATATTAAACATATGTAGAAATCTTTGATTTAAGGGAAATAATAGGTAACTTTAGATGCAAAGGTCATTTTTAGCCATTTTTTATATATCCTTATAGGAATGCTCTGGACTTAGAAAAATCTCAACAGGATGTTAAGAGTTAAAGTTCTAAGGCCGCAAAATTATGGGTCTACTGGTTTTGAACAATATGATCTCTTCAAGACCCTACATGGACTGTTAAAATTACTACTACTAGCAAATATATACACCCTCCGTAGGGTGTAAGTATTTAAGTTTTAATGTAGTAAAATATTATATTAAATTAGAAAGACTAATGAAACTAAATAAGAATGCAGATAAAAAGATTTACTACTACTAGCAAATATATACACACTCCGTGGGGTGCAAGTATTTAAGTTTTAATGTAGTAAAATATTATATTAAATTAGAAAGACTAATGAAACTAAATAAGAATGCAGATAAAAAGATTTGCAACCGGGGGGGGTATAAAAAAAAAAAAATAGAACAACTGAAACTTATTCTTCCTTCACTCCCACCTTTCATTGCTAAATTTTCCCAATTTAACTATTTAGTTAAGAATAAAATTAGTTATTTCTTCTTGTTAATGGATTTCTTTTAAGATTTACCCCGGAGAGATTTGCTTATATTCATTAAGATAAAACCAAACAATAATAAATCAAAAATACTTAGCACATATTTATTAAAATCAAATTTTTTATATCAATATGCAAATAAGCTTTCCCATTCACACTGTAATCCGCTATTTTGTTGTATATATAAATACAATTGCATGTTATTAGTACGTAGATAAGGCCAACAGTATTAATAATGTAAAACAATTTTATTAGTAATTGAGGTTTATATAAAAATAAAATCCTGGAGAATGTGACATAAATAACTAAGGGAATTGTGACTTCAGTGGTGATATAGTTTCAGTTACAGACAGACAAACACACAATCTCCTTTATAATAAGATGTAAAAAAAAAAGTACTTGCTGAAGATTTTGACAATTGAAATTACATTTCTTGGTTATCATTTAAATTTATTAAAAAATAAACAAAGAAATTATACTTACATAGTCGTAAAGTCGTCGAAGTGGGCTAAAGGCGGTATCAGCCAGACAGCAAGGGAGTCTATCCCCTTTTCGCTCGGAACTGGGTAGGTTCTAGTTGGCATGGAAATATTAGCAATTCCTTTGTTTCAACTGGGATTTCCCAATTTTGGGAAATAGTCCACCCCCCCCCCCTTAGTGGTAGTGAGAGGGCTAATCCGCCCACCAACTCCCAACTTCAGTTCCCCAGCATCTCTGACTTCCACTTTTAAAGTCGGTATCAGCCAATCAGTGAGGGAGTCTATCCCCTTTTCACTAGCACTAGATCAAGGAGATTGTTTTTGGCATCTGAGGTGGGGTGCCACACCTACCATCAGCTCCTTACTTTACCACACAGATCCCTGTGCTACTCATACGCCGAGTTGGCGAGGGTTGGTATCGAACCCAGAACCTTGTGGTTCCTAGGCGAACACTCTACCGACTGAGCAAAACTGATATAAAAAGATTTATTTTACACACACACAAACACACACACATACATGCACTCATCACGTAGTTAATAATAATACACACTCATGCTTGCACACACACACACACATTTACCCTTTGCATAAATCTAATAAAATAATAAAATAAATAATAATAATAAATATTATAATAATAACGTAATAAGTACTAATACATTTGACACACGCACATGCACACACACACATACAAACACATACATATACAAACACACACACACACACACTCATCACATAATTAAAAATATTGTAAAAAATATTGTAAAAATAAAAATAAAATTTTTTAATTAAAATTAAATAAACACTAAATAAAATTCACGTATCAACGTAGGTTAACTCTTAACATCCTATTGAGAATTTTCTAAGTCTATAAGGATTTATCACAAAATGGCTAAAAAATGGCCTTTTCATCTAAAGTTACCTGTTATTTCCCTTAAAAATAAAAAATTCTAAATATGTTCATTATTAAATTTAAACAAAGGCTATCATTTGGGGTGGATTAGGAAAACAAATGTGACTTCCAGACGGGTGGAATGAGGTGGTATAGGACGTTAAGAGTTAAAACAATGGGGGATGCCGTTAATTCAATTAAATAGGATATATATAAATATTTTTTTTTTTTTCATTAATTATAATTTAATATAATACATACTCATACACACACACATCTCACCTAGCATAAGTGAATCAGCCGTTTGTTCGACGTTTCTTTATGTTTTCAAAAATCTATGAACGATCGCGTTCGTCAACAATTTTAAATAGACTGACCGACCATAAAGCAAAAGAGTGTCACAGACTTCTTATTTTCTGTGATGAATTTATTTTTTCCTCAAACTAACGAAAGCCCTGATGAAGATCTATTGAAACAGATCGAAACACTGCAGCGTAGGCGAAATAAACATTACTCGTTTTATAAATTTTTTCACAACATTACAAAAAGATTTATATACTTACACTGGCAGATTGTATTTCTTTGCAAGTTCAACCTTTAAGAAAATAATTTTGACTTTAAATCAAAATGGATACATAAAATAAAAAGGTTAGTTGGTTGGTTTTACGGCACATCAAATCTTGTTGGGTTATTTTATGCTGAAGTCATTTTTTTTTTTTTTTTTACAAGCAATTAATTAATTTCAAGTAACTAATAATGGTTATTTCCGATAAGTCTAACATAAACAAAGGGAACCACTCTTGACTGATAAATTATTTATTTATTTTCCCATTAAGCTAACCCTAAACCCCAACCCTAATCCTGTCTTCTTTTTTCCTATAAATAAATAATTTATCAGTCAAGAGTAGTTCCCCTTTGTTTATGTTAGACTTATAGGAAATAACCCTAATAATAATCATTTGTAGATGATTATAATTTAAATTATTTTGATACTGTTAGGTTCCAGCCCTAAAGAAATTCTAGAGTTACTCCCCTTGATCAATAGGAGACAGTTGCCTCCCTTGAAAGTTAAATTGTGGGAGGTTAGGACTGGAAATGGGTCTTCTGCCATGACATACATGAATTGGGATGGTTTCTATATAATATCATTCACAGGATTGATTCTGATACATTCAAGAATAAAACAATAATATTAGAGATCAATAACACAAAGTAATTATTTATTAAACCCAATGTTGTTAAAACCACACCATATAGTATGTAAACCTTTATTTCTTAGTGATATATAAGACACATTGCAGGATTTTAAACACACTAATAACAGGGGCTGTTTTGAGGCAAATCTAACTCAGATTTTCATAGAGACATTGTTTAATAAATAAGATGTATTAATGAATGATTTTGAATTATATACACATTGATAAATTTACACAATTCCTGAGGGTATTGTGACATAAGCAGTGACAGAGTTTCTGTTAGAGAAAGACAATAAAGTTAATAAAAGATAAACACTAAAATTATTTCTACCAATTTAGTGTCTGGGGTATGACGCTAAACTGTATCTAGTGGTGAGGTTCCAGTTCTGGAGCTCTAGGGAGTGTGGAGCAATCCGTCATTGCCATTGCTCCCAGGTTCACTCTGACCCGGAGTGGTAATACCTGTTAGAGTCCCATCTATGGGTAATTTGCTAATTAATGAAAATTATTTCTACCAATTTATTAATACACATGAAGCTAATAAAAATTATTTCTACCAATTTATTAATACACATGAAGTTAATGGAAATTATTTCTATCAATTTATTAATATACATCAACTTCATGAAAATATCCCGCACAGACTATTACGGATGCAGACTATGCTGATGATCTAGCGCTCCTCGCAAATACATATGAAGTTAATGAAAATTATTTCTACCAATTTATTAATACACATGAAGTTAATGGAAATTATTTCTATCAATTTATTAATATACATCAACTTCATGAAAATATACCGCACAGACTATTACGGATGCAGACTATGCTGATGATCTAGCGCTCCTCGCAAATACACATACACAAGCCGAATTCCTGCTACACAGCCTAAAAAAGGCAGCACGAAACATCGGCCTATACATAAAGTCTGATAAAACTGAGTTCATATCTTTTAAAAACAAAAGAGACATCTCAACTCTCAAAGGCAAATTCCTAAACTCGGTAGAGCAGAGGATCTCCTGAGAACAATGAGTGATAGGAACAGCTGGAGAGAGATTGTCATGGATATCCATGCTGATAGTGATAAAGTTAATGATTAATGGGTTAATTTTATGACAACTAAATTTTAGTATTATCTGCATTATTCAGACTATTGTCCTCATCTTCATTATCTGTACAACGTTTCGGCCGATGTGTCCTCCAGGGGCAGCAATAACATAGAATAATAATTAACACAGCTTAACACCTGTACCCCAGCTATGGTTAGTAGAATGAGAACAGGATACCCCGATGTGCCCTCCGGCCTTCTTCAGGTATTTCTTCTCAGACTCGGGAACAATCTCGGACCTGGAACCTTCTTTTCAAACTTTGAACCCAACCCTTTATTCGGTCTATGGGGTTATACTGTTCTCATTCCGCTAACCATAGCTGGGGTAGAGGCGGAATGAGAACAGGATACCCCCGTGGACCAAATAAAGGGTTGGGTTCAAAGTTCCGTAATACCTCCCGATTATGACAAGAAGGTTCCAGAGTCTGAGATGGTTCCTAAATCCGACAAGAAATACCTGAAAAAGGTCGGAGGGCCCATCAGCTGAAACATTGTACAGATAACAATGAAGAGATGGGACAATAGTCCGAATAATGCAGATAATACTAATCATCAAGCCTCGTCTCAAAAATTCAGAGAAATAACACCAAATTTGTCATAAGTAATGTTTTTGTTCAGGTAAGACTCAGGTATAAATATGAAAAAATGGTGAGAACTATATTTTTTTTTCTTTGTTACCTGTTTAATGAGCACTTCCCTCTGTGTATTCTTCTGTTCATCAGTTTTGCAGAATCGAGGAGTAAAGTCAAGTCCAACCTTTTGACAAAAAATAAAACATTAATATTGTTAGAATCCGAGATGTAGGAATAACAAAATGATAATAAAAACAGTGAAAATGTTTAATATATAACAATATCTGTTTTATTTATTCTCACTGACAGGGAAATACAGTGGATGGTTTTGGATACAGTTCAGCTATGTGTATCATACGTGCTCATGTATGGGGCCCAGTCCTTGTCTTATCATGTGTGTGTTCATCACATGGGGCCAGTGGCCTGGTCTGTTGACTCACTGCTGATGAAAGGGCAGCAACTCGTTATGTCCACCTAACAAATATAATATTTCTTTTCCTCCTCCTCCCCTCTCTCTCTCTCTCCTTCTCTTTCTCATCCTCAGCGTTTCCATTGTGGGGATTAAATAAGATTCATATAAAAAATTTTAAAAATTTAAAATGTTTATTTCTCTACATCTCTAATTTCTCTTCTTCTTTTAGACTCTCTCTCTCTCTCTTTCTCTCTCTCTTCTTTCTCTCTCTCTCTCTTTCTCTCACTTTCTTTCTTTATTATCTCTCTCTCTTTCTTTCTTTCTCTCTTTCTCTTTCTTATTTTTATACATCTCTAATTTTCTTCTTCTTTTAGACTCTCTCTCTCTTTCTCTCTCTCTCTCTCTTTCTCGTTCACTCTCTCTCTCTCAGTCTGTTTCTATCTCCTCCCCCTCTCTCTGAAAACATTAATATAATATTTCTTTTCCTCCTCCTCTGTCTGTCTGTCTCTCTTTCTCTCTCATCTTCAGTGTTTCTATTGTGGGGATTCAAATAAGATTCAAATAAAATTTAAAAAATTTAAAAATACTCCATTCATCTATTTGGGTGATTCCATTCCTTGAGTCCTGATTGGCTGCTTGTTTTCTTTGATGTTATGTTGCTTCATAAATATTCTGGCATTCTGCAGTAGGCTTGCAACAAGGTAAGATCTGTATCAAGTTACGACTTCCTTGTTGCCTTGTCTTACCAATTGGATGGTAATTGGAACTCATTATGTTTATTCTACACATAATGAATAGGCATAGCCTATCATTTTTGTTAGGAAGGGTAATTTGTCCCTCCCCCCTCTCTGTCCAATATCTTGGGGGGGCTAAATATTTACATTTACTTGTCAATAAAAAATATGGCTTACTTTTAAGTTAAAAGTAAGCCATATTAAAAGTTTTAAAGCCTTCAAACTACTAAAAAAAAAATAATTTGTCGATAAAAACGCCTTCAATCCGCTAAAAAAATAAAATATTCTAAAGAGGGGGAGGGTTAAAATAATTACATTTACTTATCGAAAAAAGACTGGAGGGGGTAAAATATTGCATTAACTTTTTGGAAAAAATGCCTTAAGCACTGGTTGTTGTTTTTCAACAGGCACCGCTTCAGCTATGGACTTCATTTGTAGGGCGGGTTGTTTTTGAAGCTATCACTGCTTAGCGTTTTTTAAGGCAGGAGAACGGGACGCAATTCTGTGAAGAGCCCCGATATTTCTTCCTTTATTTAGTCACTATAATAACCCCTCCCGTCGCTTGTCATTAAAAAGGGAAGACTTACCTCACCAATGGCCGCAATTCGGTCAGAATATTTCTCAATCAGAGGAATAGCCTTTTCCAAATCCTGAAAACAGAAAAAAACAAAAATAAATATAAGATATGTTTTCCAATTCTTGATTCTTCTTCAGTCTCGATAGTGCTAGTCTAGCCGATGACTGTATTGTTGTTTTAGATTGCTGAATCTTTTATTGGCATGTAGGTGTGATTGTTTATATGACCATAATATCCAGTGTTGGGGTAGTAGAAATGAGAGAATAGGGTATGAGAGGAGAGATTATACAGATATGAGAGGAGGTATGATTCTTGGCTTAGTAGTCTTGTAACGTTGCGATTAGCTGCTGGCTCGTCATCATTAATTCTCTCTCCTAAGGCCCTTCCTCTTACTCTCTCCCNATAATATCTACAAGAGAGACGAGAGAGAGAGAGAGAGAGAGAGAGCAGAAGAGAGAGAGGAGGCGAGAGAAAGAGATAGATAGATAGAGGGAGAGAGAGATAGAGAGAGAGAGAGAGAGAGCGAGAGGAAGAGAAAGAGATAGAGAGAGATAGAGAGAGAGATAGAGATAGAGAGAGAGGAGCGAGAGAGAGAGAGATAGTAGAGATAGAGAGAGAGAGAGAGAGAGAGATAGATGGAGAGAGAGAGAGGAGCGAGAGAAAAGAGAGAGAATGTCTTTTTCTAAGGCAAAAGAATGACAGGATTAGATTGACCAAACAACAGTGAGTTTTCAGTTTGGTTTGGTTTGGTTTGGTTTTACGGCATATCAACCTCAGTTGGTCATTTAATGCCGATAAAGTTTTGAAATAAATCAATTCTTAATGGATAATACAATTTTTTTATAAATACATTTTTCTATTTAACCCATAGATGGGACCCTAACAGGTACTACCACTCCGGGTCAGAGTGGACTAGGGAGCAATGGTGATGAAGGGGTGCTCCACATTCCCCAAACCTCCAAAACTGGAACCTCACCATCAGGTAGAGTTTAATGTCATTCCCAGGACATGTAGACCCGCAGCCACCGCCTTCTAGCACCCATATGATAAAAAGGGGTTGGGGCTTGCCATAAGGGTAATAGGGTTAGGGCAATCATATAGGTGCTAGGGCTTGATGTGACCAGCCGATTGATCGGATGGGGGCCTCTCTGACCGCCCGTCTAGCCCAAGATAGGGCCAAAGTGGAGTATTGCATGTCATGGACTGCTCATCCACCTGGGCTCTATCCTTAAGCATCACAGGTTGCCACCCACGGCCAACAGGTGGCCCCATTGGGGGAGTCTTACCTCTTTGCAGAGGTGCAGTCGGTGCATTCTAATGCTCCAGCCGACTGGGCGGAATGAGTTTTCAGAGGGATATGCCATGAGACAGGAAAAAATAAAAAGCAATAAGTTATTCAAATGCTAGATTGATATCGTTGTGAATTCATTGTGATGAGAGAACAGAGAAATGAATTAAATTCTTAATTGATTCACAATAAACGTATTTTTCAAATCAATCTATTGCTTTATGGTCTTAAGTTTATTTTACAGGTACAACAATTTTGAAAATTTCAGAACACTCCGCCGTAAGCTGGTTAGGGTTAGGGGTAAGGGTTAAGGTTAGGGTTAGGGTTAGGATTATCCTAACTACTACTGTGTCTACTACTAGTATCCTTCTACTGTCTGTGTGGATGGTGGTTGGCTCCCCTAGAGCTCATCCGCTCCTTTCCACCTCTTGTGTGTGTGTGAGCGTGTTTATTTTTTGTTTTTTTGTTTTTTGCTGGTGTTTGCTTCAAACCCACCTACTACGATGACGCAGTTTCTGAGATTTCAGTGAAAGACCACTAGCGTCACCTGGTGTGATAACCTCACATAGAGTGATATAATAATAATAATCCCTCACTTTTTTCCCAGGTTCTTTAGGATTATTCCAAGTGTTTCGACTATTATTGGTATCACTGTCACCTTCATAGTTTTTTCCAGTTCACTGACCAGATGTATTTTTTTATTTTTCATTGGAGTCTAAGTGACAACAAGTCTCCTCAAGTTGGTTGGTTGGATTTTATGGCATGTCAACCCTTGTTGGGTTATTTTTTTTTTCAAACTCAATTTTTTATTCTCCAATAATAAAAATAAAATAGAATATGATTCTTAAAAATGTAAAAAGTAGAAACATCAGCCGACCGAAAGAAAAAGATAAAAAGTGGAAATGATTTCTGTTTGGATATTTCAAAACAAAGAGTCTGAATAATGTGTGTACCTCGTTGGTGACACTCCTGCTTTCGTTGTTATCTTCATCCTAAAAAAGAAAATAGAAAAAAAAAATATCAGAAGTAATTATTTATCTGAGACTTGATAATTTGTATTGTTTAGATTTTTCAGACTGTTGTCCTCATCTTTACTGTTACTAGCAAGTAAGTATTTAGGTTTTAAAGCAATGAAATATATTAAATTAGAAAGACTAATAAAATTAAATAAGAACACATATAAAATGATTACATTTTTTTCTATATAAAATCATTCATAGGATTGATTTAAATACATCTATCTATCTATCTATACATATATAAAGAGCAGTTGTGTGTATATGCATGTCCGGAGGAAACTTCAAAAATAAAACAATTAATGACAAAGCAAAAATAATAGAGATTTCATTTATATTCGTAAAGATAATTAAAAAATAAAATCTAACTGATAACAGCATGGATTTTTTTTTTCATTTAATATTTTAGATAGTAGACATTAACATTTCTTTTCAGAGTAGCTGGATCAATGCAAGGTCTTTTTTTTTTACATAGGGATTTAAATGGGGCATCCCATGAGGATTGAACTCATGATTCAGTAATAATGGATCTGTGGGACTAACATTACAAAATCCCCCTCTACCCAGGTGACGCCAGGTAGTCATTGCTAGTACATATATAAAGGGCAGTTGTGTATATGTGTATGTCCGGAGGAAACTTCGAAAATAAAACAATTAACAACAAAGTAAATATATATATACATTCACTATCACCAGGGCTTGGTTTTTGAATAAAAATAATGAAGATTTTATTTATATTTGGGAAGATATATTTGGGAAGATATATTTGGGAAGATATTTAAAAATTAAAATGTTGTATAGTAACAGAAGGTAATTGAAATTGAGCACCTTTTTGATCTCCATCTCTCCAATACACGTGGGCATGCCTACAAAGTCAGAAAACAGCACTGTTCACGTGACTTTCGGAAACATTTTTTCACGCTCAGAATTGCGGAGACATGGAATAAACTGCCTGCATCTGTTGTAGGCTGCCGAAGCACTGAGTCTTTCAAAGCCTCCATGCTACCTGTAGTCTGCCAACACTATACCTGATGCCACTCTCCACATACACATGCACACACATACATCCATATTACTACTGTGAACTGTTCATGTTCCTGGCACAACATTATTCTGTGTACCTGACATGAGACTTTGATGAGTTGTGGTGCACCTGAGCACTGTACACAATAAATTACATTATTATTATTTGATTGAATTAATTGCTTCATTTATAGTGTATTTTTTTAAAATTGTAAATTATTGAATCAAAATTTCTTACTATATTGTCATATATTTACGTGGGGATTTTATGGGGCATCCAGTGAGGATCTAACTTGTGATAAGTAATAATGGATCTGCGAGACTAACTTTAAAAAATCCCCCCTCTACCCAGGTGACGCCGGGTAGCCACTTCTAGTTGGAGAATAAAAACAATAATCTTCACTCACCTGAACTGGATGGACACCAAGACAAGGAACTAAAAAATCAGGAAACCTGGGGGGAAAAAAAAAAGAAAAAGATTTAAAAAAAGAAAACATCAACTAAAGGGTTAAATCCATTGTATGTCACCCCACCGAAAGTAAAAAAAATACTGGTTAGGAGGTTGATTTAGAAGGCTATCACAATGCAGATGTAAAGAAAAAATATATAATAATACGGTAACAATGGTGTTGTGTGTTAACCTGTATTTTATTCTTTAATTTTTGAGATAAAATCTCTTTTTCAAAAGATCACTGGAACGGAAGCAGTCTAGTTATGGCATTTCTTTTTTAAATGAAGAAAAACAGGAAATGAATTTCATTTAAAAAAGAAATGCCATAACTAGACTGCTTCCGTTCCAGTGATCTTTTGAAAAAGAGATTTTATCTCGAAAATTCAAGAATTAAATACAGGTTAACACACAACATCATTGTTACCGTATTATTATTTTTTTTCTTTACACCTGCATTGTGATAGCCTTCTAAATCAACCTCCTAACCTATATATACACAATGCTTCAAGCAAATTATAAAACTCTCTTTAAAAAATACAATTTTTAAATTTTTTTAGGTCAATTTCTCATAATATATTTTAGGAAAAAACTATTTCAGACATATTTTCATCAAAAAGGTAAGTAATTATGGAAGTTTTCGTGAAAATCAGACCATTAACTGATTTTCCATAGAATTTTTTAAAAAGCCGTTAGTCATAACTTGTTTTTGGCTACGTTAAATTTCAATTGATTTAACGGTGCAAAAATGTAAACATTGTTTTTTGTTCATAATTTTCATTATTTCCGTAAGCTGAAAAATTTTTTTTTAAATCATCATGATTTTTTTTTAATGTTTCTTCTTTCGAATGGACAACATTTTTTTAAGATAATATTAACCTTTATGCAAGTTTCATTGCGTTCAATATCGGCTTTTATAGGACTTATGGCTTTGATTAAAGACTTTATTTGCCTGTTTCTAACTCATCGCGCTGAGTCACAACCGAGGTGGGACACGTCTGTCCCACCCGGGGTCTGGCTGCAAACTGACTAACTGAATCTCACGTGAGATTCGCGATATTCTAACTGTCCAGTGATTTTCTGTTCCATGATATGAAAACACTGGCCCCGTAGAATTCATCTACAGGGTGTTGCCAATAATCTATGCTGCCACATAGATTATGCAACACTTTATTTACAATCACCCTGTGTATATTGGATACTTCTACTAGTAGATATATAAGAAAAACAGGAAATGAAGAAAATGGTTTTGTCTTACCTTTCATTTAGAGAGATGATCTTTTCAAAATCTGACGGTGTAATTGCTACACATAGGGCGGCAACGACACCAACCTGACAAAAAAAGAAAAAAGAGAAAGGATTATATTGTTATGATTCTGGTCGTCATTTTAAGCGTTTAGGTCACCTAATGATAAATCTAATGGTAGCAAAAGGGTGTAATCTCAGTAGTAGAAAGTCTGTTGTATTCCTTGAAATCCTATTCACAACAACAGTGTACTCATTGGGTGTTTGTCTAACTGTAACCGAAACTATATCACTACTCAAGTCACAATTCCCTTAGCTATTTACGTCACATTCCCAATGATTTTATTTTTATTTAAACCTCAATTATTAATGAAATTGTTTTACATTATTGTTATAGGTGATATACCCTATAGACTAATGGAATGCGCCGACGGTTACTATAAGTAACAGGGACAATTATGGCTTGAGAGTAAGCCAATGCAAGTCAGCTCATAACTCTATTTGTCGGACATAATTCCCACTTCTCCGTACTGTAATTTGTCTACTCTTTTGTTAATACATTTTCCTACATTTGTTACCCGCCGTGTTGTTCTTGAGGATTTAATTAACTTAATTATTAATTAATCAATATATATCTTCTAATTATAATGCAGATCGTGTGTTTATCTGTCTGTAACCGAAACTATATTACCATTCAAGTCACAATTCACAAGGTTATTTACGTCACATTTTCAATGATTTTATTTTTATTTAAACCTCAATTATTAATAAAATTGTTTTACATAATTAATACTGTTGACAATATCTACATACTAATAACATGCAATTGTATTTATATATACAATAAAATAGCGGTTTACAGTGTAAACAAGAAGGCTAATTTGCATATTGATATTAAAATTTTGATTTTGATAGATGTGCGCCTGGTATCTCAGTAGTAGAAAGTCTGTTGTATTCCTTGAAATCCTTAGTAGAACAAGAGTGTATTTGTAGCAGAGAATCCAGTTTTGGTGCAATACAATAGGATTTTCCAATAAGTTTCTTATCAAGATAAACACCTATTGAATTCCTTCACACAAGTGAAAAGGTAAAATATTTACGTATTTTGAATATAAAAATATTTTTTTAAATATTCAATTAATTCTTACCCTTTTAGCTCTGAGTATGACATCATTTAGATCCTGAAAAAGAAAAAAAAAACTTTCTTTTATTATTTGTTGTAATATCATTTAAATTTCTTTTAGATCCTGAAAAAGAAAAAAAAACTTTCTTTTATTATTTGTTGTAATATCATTTAAATTTCTTTTAGATCCTGAAAAAGAAAAAAAAACTTTCTTTTATTATTTGTTGTAATATCATTTAAATTTCTTTTAGATCCTGAAAAAGAAAAAAAAACTTTCTTTTCTTTTATTATTTGTTGTAATATCATTTAAATTTCTTTTAGATCCTGAAAAAGAAAAAAAAACTTTCTTTTATTATTTGTTGTAATATCATTTAAATTTCTTTAGATCCTGAAAAAAAAAAAAAAACTTTCTTTTATTATTTGTTGTAATATCATTTAAATTTCTTTTAGATCCTGAAAAAGAAAAAAAAAACTTTCTTTTATTATTTGTTGTAATATCATTTAAATTTCTTTTAGATCCTGAAAAAGAAAAAAAAAACTTTTAGATCCTGAAAAAAAAAAAAAACTTTCTTTTATTATTTGTTGTAATATCATTTAAATTTCTTTTAGATCCTGAAAAAGAAAAAAAAACTTTCTTTTATTATTTGTTGTAATATCATTTAAATTCTTTTAGATCCTGAAAAAAAAAAAAAAACTTTCTTTTATTATTTGTTGTAATATCATTTAAATTTCTTTTAGATCCTGAAAAAGAAAAAAACTTTCTTTTATTATTTGTTGTAATATCATTTAAATTTCTTTTAGATCCTGAAAAAGAAAAAAAAACTTTCTTTTATTATTTGTTGTAATATCATTTAAATTTCTTTTAGATCCTGAAAAAGAAAAAAAAACTTTCTTTTATTATTTGTTGTAATATCATTTAAATTTCTTAGATGAAGCATTGTCAATTGTTCCTTTTTCACTCTATGACATTGAATTTTCAGCTCCCATCACCTCTGGCAATATCTTTTTAAAAAATTATTTTTACATCGCCCGGAGGGCGTCTTTTTATTTTGCAAGTTTATTTAAATACATAATTTTTTTTTGTTCCAAAGAATACGTGCGTAAATGCTGTTTACCTTAGGAAAGCTTATCTTGAGAAGGGAAACCTTTTATAACATAAGATCGATCTACAGGTTGGTTTTGGTTTGGTTTGGTTTGGTTTTGTTTTACGGCATATCAACCTCGTTGGGTCATTTAATGCCGATAAAGTTTGAAATAAAATTCATTCTTGATGGATACTGAATTTTTTTTATAAACTCGTGTTTTTCTATTTAACCTATAGATGGGACCCTAACAGGCACTACCACTCCGGGTCAGAGTGGACCAGGGAGCAATGGTGATGAAGGGTGCTCCACATTCCCCAAACCTCCAAAACTGGAACCTCACCATCAGATAGAGTTTAATGTCATTCCCAGGACATCTAGACCCTCAGCCACTGCCTTCTAGCACCCCATATGATAAAAAGGGGTTGGGGTTTGCCATAAGGGCAACAGGAGGTTATAGGCTTTAATTTACTAACCCTGATTGATAAACAAAAAATTACCAAAAATCAGGGAATTATCTGATTTTAATAAAATTTTCAGTGTTGACTTATTAATCAACAGTTTTTTTTTAAATTACTGAATCAAACCGATTCAATGGAAATAAATTGAAATTCTTTAAAATAAATATTACCGTTTTCGACAACCATAGATGAATTGGGAAACAATTTATATATACGTAATTAATATGTGAAGAAAGGAAGTGAATCCGACGGTATGTAGTATATTAGGAAAAATGGAAAAACACAGGTTTAAATGGGTTAAGTGGTGAGTTTATTGGCCGACGCTGCAGTGTTTCGATCTATTAATTAGATCATCTTCAGGGCATTTGTTGGTATATGGAAGGTGATAAGAAATTTTTTATCACAGAATAACAAGAAAAGCTAGTGGTAGTTCTTGTTATTCATCTTCTTTAAAAATTTTTGAGGTTTGAAAAAAGCGAAGACGGTTTGAAATGTGACGTCAAATATTCTATTTTACAGCGTGGGTATGGGATGGTGTATGTGTGTGTATCGAAAGGTAACATTGTGCATTTTTTAGGTGTGTGGTTGTGTGTGTAAATCTTTTTCGATAAACGACAGCGGAAATAAACCTTAAGGTTGTGTGTGTGTGTGTATTTGTAAGAGGTAGGGGGAGAGGTGTCATTGTGCGTCAAAAGAAATTTTTTATATTAAGAGAAGAGAAGGAAGTCGGGTGTGTGTGTGTGTGGTGGGGGATTAAAAAATGAAAATTTTTTATAGTGAGTGTAATTAATATATAAAATTCATTTAAAATATGAAATGCCTAATTTTGAGTTTCAAATCTCATATTTTTAGATTCTAAAAACAAGTATTTATTTAATAACTAGTTTACTTTATTTTTGTTATTTTTTCTAATAATTTTTGGAGAAAACTCAACTGAAAATTTAGGCCGCCACCCTTTTAAACAGAATAAATATTGATGTATAATTTTTTTCTTTTATAATATAATAGGCAATTAAATAATTATCAAAAATAATTTTTTATAAATCTCCAAAAATTATTTTTTTAGTTCTTTTTTTTTTTACATTTAATTTTCCGATATTCAGTACTTATTTTCTACCAGAATCGCTCGTTTAAAATTGTTTTTCTTCTTCTATTGACACCTTCGGTCTTTTGTCCTTTTATTTGTTAGGGAGAGTTATCTCCCCTAACGATTCTACACCGGATATACTCACTGACAAGCAGGAAGACACAAAAAAACAGACAAGGACTTGGCCCCATGTGATGAACACAAACAACACACAGTTGAATTCTATCCAAACTCATCCCACTGTATTCCCGATCAGTAAGAATAAATAAAACAAATATTGTTATGTGTTAAACATATTTCACTGTTTTTACTATCATTTGTTATTCCTACATCTCGGGATATAACTGTTGGGAATTTAATAACTTAATCCCACAGAAAAAAGAGACATACCTTTTTTTCTCTTTCTGGCAAGCGCAGTTATTCATTTAAACATATTCCAATTGAGATACCTTCCATTAGATTAACGAGGCAACACATGAGGACTGCTTTTCATAACACGAGGTATTTTATTTATTTAAAAACAATGACTGAAATTAATAGATCAAAAAGGCAAGTAACTCACCCGTACAATAAATGGATTAGGGCAGATAACTTCTGACCCCACTATTATTATTAGAGTCTGTTAGTGTTAATTTGTACTGACTAAAGTGAATTTCAACAATGACAATACTGTAATTATGGTGCATTATAAAATTCATTCTTTGATAAATCAACACTGAAAATTTCATTAAAATTAGATAATTCCCTGATTTTTGGTAAATTATTTTTCAATAAGGGGAGTAAATTTATTTTGTAAAATACAGATGTGACATCATGTTTGGCAGTACCAAGGCTACAGTAACAGAAAAAATAAAATTTTCTGGAAATGTTTGCCATTACTGTAGCCTCTTTTATTTTTCTTGTGTATACCGAATTATTACCAACAAAGTGGAAGTAGCCTCCAATTTTACCGACATGTTCCAAAAGATCACCTCAATTTTTATGTCTGACTTATTTCTTTCTTTAGGTAATTTATGAGGAAGTGCGTCCCAGTCTCCTGCCTCAGAAATTGCTAACCGGTGACTATTAAAATAACGTCCCCAGCTATGTCGTCTCAGATTTTCTTTTATTCATGTTTGTTTAATGTTTTGTTTTTAGTTTAAATAAACAAGAATTACGACAAAAAAGAAGCGACACCCCACAAATACATTTACTTGTAGAAAATATCTATCTATCTCCATTTGTTCGTATCTATCTATATTATTTTGTTTATCTATCTATCTCAGTCTATTCCAAACTATATATCCATCTTCATATCTAAACAAGAATTACGACAAATTACGATAAATAAACAAGAATTACGACAAATTTCTATAAATGAACAAGAATTACGACAAATTTCTAATTACGCCAAAAAAGAGAAGCCCCCCCCTCTAAAATATATTTAACGCCCTAAGTTGGTTGTTTTCTTTCAAGTAACACCGACATAGCTGGGGATGTTATTTTAATAGTCACCGGGCAGCAACTCTTGAGGCAGGAGACCGGGACGCACTTCCTCATACATTACCTTTCTTTAAGATAGGTATTGCCAATTCATCGAAAAATCCGTGTTTTTTTCAATACAATTTTGACAGTTTGAAAAAAATTTGGTTAAAATTGCAAATCACCGTCAAAATTAAAACAGAAAAATTTGGCTTTGGCAAAGATTTTAATGAATTTAATTATTACTAAGGACACGATTTATGTTATTTTTAACTTAAATTTTAACCGTTAGTTGTGTTTTTAACCGTTTTTCATCGAACGTTATTTTCCTACAGAGGGCCACAAGAGAACTAATTTTTAAGGGAGGTAAATATTTTCCAAGAATTTATTAACATAAAAACATGGATTATTACACTTTTGGTCATCCATACTTAAGAAAAGCACGCGTCGCCTGTAATATTGAAATAGAGGCTGAACTTGAACAAAGGTGTCAAAATTAGGGTGACCCAGAAAAAACAGAACCCACAAATTTTGTAATAAAACTGTTAATTTTAACTAGGGGGGTTTAGGGTTAGGGTTAGGGTTGGGTTGTGGTTTAAGGTTAGTTTAATGGGAAAATAAATAAATAATTTGGGTTCTGTTTTTTCTGGGTCACCCTAATTTTGACACCTTTGTGCAAGTCCAGCCGAAATAGAAAGTACGTTTTTTGTTTGTAGATGTTTATTAATTCTGACTCGTCTTATCATTCATCTGTTTTATTTTATCGATTTTTTCCTTAAACACAACTAAAAAATTTAAGTTAAAAATAACATAAATCGTGTCTTATAAATCTTAGTAATAATTAAATTCATTAAAATCTATGACTAAGCCAAATTTTTCCGTTTTAATTTTGACGACAATTTGCAATTTTAACTAATTCTGAGTACTAAAATCTGTTTTTATTTTCTTTTAGATAAAAATCTGGGGTTTATTGAATAAATCCTAGATTTTTTATACATAGAATAAATTTTATTCTATGAATAAAAAATGCAAACAAATTTTGTACCGACGATTTAACCCAGAAATGTTTACTAATTACATAGCGTAAAATAAGGGCAGGACCCCCGGGGACGACAAAATGTTGGTAAATAATAGTGAATTAAGAGGTTAGGACGCACTAATCCACTATTTACCAAGAAATTCTCTCAAAGTAAATTAGGAAAATTCGTTCGGATATTTTCGGTTTCGAGCAATAATCGTAAAGTTAAAGTAAGTTAATCATTAATGGATAACGTAAACATCATGTGTGCACTTACAAGACTAATTAAATAAGATTATTATATAGACTATGAGTTTATTTACTTTCTTTTCAATATATACATTTTCTTATATCTTACGTGTGAAAACTGTGAATCAGCCAAATGACAGTGAGCATCCACACAACACGTGGCTCCATCATCCGCCATTTTTGTGTCCAAAACAAAACTATAATTATCTCCCTTAGATACAATACTAGATTTACTTCCCCTGAATAAATCAGCGGGTTTGTTTAATAATATAATAAATGAGCCTAAACTGCGTTTTTGACAAAATGACTTTAGCCCCCCCCCCCTACGGAAAATAATTTACCAAAAATCAGGAAATTATCGGATTTTAATGAGATTTTCCGTGTTTATTTATCAATGAACGATCTTTATAATGCATTATTTATTTTATTTCAAAACTTTCTTATTTTCTTCAGGTTACTTAATTTTGACCCCCCTTATGTTGGGGGCGTAAAATGTTTTGCAAGTTGATCATATTTTATACTAATTACAGTATAAATAAAGAGATAAAAGACCGAAGTCATGAATAGAAATAAATAAAAAAATTTACGGTTGCGCTTCTATGAGAAAATAAGTACCGAAAATCGAAAAATAAAATATAAAAAAATAATAAATAATTAATTTTTTGGAGATTTCTTTTTACTCATTTCGATAATTATTTAATTGGCTATTATTTTATAAAAGAAAAAATTATACATCGATGTTTTTTCTGAGGGAGTACATTTTCAATCGAGTTTTTCTTCAAAACTTATTACTTTCGTCAACAAAAATAAGGTTTGCATTAAGTAGATATTAATTCTTAGAATCTAAAAATATAACATTTTAAACTTAACATCAGCATTTTCATATTTTAAATGAATTTTATATATTCATTTTTCATAGCAAAAATACTAAATTAAAGTTTTGAAATAAAATAACTAATGCATTATAAAATTCATTAATTGTTAAATCAATACTGAAAATTTCATTAAAATCGGATAATTACCTGATTTTTTGTAAATGTTTTTGCAATCGCGAATGTTACAGTAAAATTGTAAACAAGCACTTAAAACCATTGAAAAAGAGGCTGAATGGCGGATCGCGTCGAAATTGACGAAAACAAATGGTTTTAAATCTTTTAAAAATAAACTGCATATGTAATTATATTTTTCTTTTTTTAATGATGGTTATTATATCACTACTTATCGATTTAGACAAAGTTTGACCTTAAATAATAGATTTAATTATTTTTAATTCGCTTTTAAAATTCCAAAAGACGACAAAAATGCTTATGCCTAGTAATACAAAACATCATGTTTCGTAAACTTAGCTTTTACTTTAACGTGCTAAGTTTAGGAATAAACTTAAAACCAAAAAAGTCTTATAGAATCGCCAGTTTGTTATGTAACGACAACAGACTTTCTCAAAGAGAATGATTGGCGCAACACAATCTTCACCAACCCATTTCTTATAAACCCGGGCGAAACAATCACGAAAGTCGCTGCCGTCGCCATGTTTGTTTTGGTCACGTGGGAAGTCGCGTCGCGTTGTCATTAGCAACGGGTCCGCCATATTTTGTTCTGTTTCTTAACGAAAAGAATAACACAAGGCGGATTTTTTAAAGAGTAAAAGAAAAATTTTTAAAATATGGAAAAGTCTGAAAAAGAAGAGGAAAAAGTTCCGTTAGAAGAGAAAGGGACTGAAGACGGCCAGTCGGAGGTAGAAAAAGTGTCCGGGGATTTAAAGGGTCATAGTATTGATCATGATGCTACGGAGACTTCCACCACTACGACGACGACGGGGGCGGCAGACAAAAAAGAAGAAGAAAAAGAAGGAAAGAAAGAAGAAGAAGAAAAAGAAGGAGAGAAAGAAGAAGAAGAAGAAAAAGAAGGAGAGAAAGAAGAAGAAAAAGAAGAAAGAAGAAGAAGAAGAAGAAAAAGAAGGAGAGAAAGAAGAAGAAAAAGAAGGAAAGAAAGAAGAAGAAAAAGAAGGAAAGAAAGAAGAAGAAGAAAAAGAAGAAGAAGAAGAAGAAGAAAAGAAACGAAGAATTTGGATGACGAAACTGCAGGAACCATGACGTCTTTGGGGGAGAATGAAGATAAGGTCAAAGGTGAGGCTTTGAAGCCTGGAACTCCGGTTTCAGGGCGTCAAAGTCCGGAAAAAGAAGGAGAAAAAGAAGGAATAAATGAAGAAAAGGAAGAAAAAGAGGAAAAAGAAGAAAAGATAGAAGAAAAAGAAGGAATATCAAAAGAAGTGAAAGAAGAAGAAGAAAAAGGAGTAGCAAGAGAGGAAGGAAAAAAAGAAGCATTAAAAGAAGAAAAGGAAGAAGAAAAAGAAGAAGGAATAAAAGAAGAAAAAGAAGTAGTAAAAGAAAAGGAAGGAGAAAAAGAAGAAAAGAAAGGAGACAAGGATGGTGAAGAAAAAGAAAAAGAAGGTGGAAAAGAAGAAGAAAGAAAAATGTCCCCAAAAGAAGAAATAAAACAAATAAATTCCCAAGAGGAAAAAACAGAAGAAAAAAGAATTCCTACTCCCCCGGAATTGGACAAAATCGAAAAAGTCGAACAAGAAGAAGAAAACAAACTCATGCCAAATTCAGCTCTGGTAAATTTATAATTTTTTCTTTCTTTATTTTCATTTATCTATTTATTTTTTTTTTTTTTTTTTGGTACAAATGCAGAATAGTGCGCAAAAGATAATATTAGTAAATTTCCCCTAATATATTTGAGGAAAAACCTATTTCAAACATATTTTCATCAAAAGGTAAGTAATTATGGAATTTTTTTGTGAAAATCGGACCATTAATTGATTTTTCATATAATTTTTTTAAAAGCCTCTAGTCGTAACTTGTTTTTGGCTACGTTAGATTTCAATTGATTTAACAGTGCGAAAATGTAAACATTGTTTTCGTTTATAATTTTCATTATTTCCGTAAGCTGAAAAATTTTTTTTAAATCATCAGGAGTTTTTTTAAGTGTTTCTCAAAAAATTTTAAGATAATATTAACCTCTATGTAAGTTTCAATGTGTTAAATATAGGGGTGGGAGTGGGGGGTTAAATTTCACAGCACAAATTGGAGGTCCCTGGTATTTAATAAACACCAACAAAACGAGCGTCGATTTTCACTTGAAAAACGAATTAAGATTAATTAAATTGATTATTTAAGGTCAAATTTTTGTTTTAGTTGAAAAGTAGTGACATAATGAGCATCAGTAAAAAAAAAAAGGCAAAGTAATATTACATATATGAATAATTTTTGATACATTTTAAACATTAAATTAGCTTGAAAATTTACGAAACCAGACGTTGTAAGTGAAGTTAACAAAACATTTTATCAAAAGTTAAAAAATATAACTTATAACAGTTTCTTCTTAGTAATCAATAACAAAAAACATCAAATAAACTATGTACAGAAAAATTACTAACTTGTTGATATTTTATTTAAATGTTCCAAACACACAGAAAAAGTAGAGTGTAAAAGATTATTATCCTAATATCCTTAGAATTGCATTTTACGTATAAATAGCATTAGATTATGGAAACTCCCCAAGTAACCTAGCCTTAACCTTAACACTTACCCTAGCATCTCAAAGGTTTTGGGTATTTCCATGAAATGTAATGAGATATAATGCTTTCTATACGTAAAAAGAAAAAAGTCATTAGGGTGACCTAAAGTCGGTATCAGCCAATCAGCGAGCGAGTCTATCCCCTTTTCTCTAGCGCTAGACCAAGGAGATTGTTTTTGTATCTGAGTAGCGACACCTACCATCAGCTTCTTACTTTACCACACAGATCCCTGTGCTACTCATATGCTGAGTTGGTGAGAGCCCATATCAAACTAGGAACCTTGTGGTTTCTAGCCGAACGCTCTACCGACTGATCTAACCCCATCTAATTATATCATCACTTGCGCGCTATTCTGCATTAGTACCTTTTTTTTTAGTGTGACAAAATAAGTCAGCTCGAATCATCAATCGAAATTTCAATTGATATAGGTTTCAGACTGTTGTCCTCATCTTTATTGTGGTATGTAAAATCACAACATTTCGGTTGTATCCTCCGGCCTTATTCAGGCGTTCTCTGTCTATTTGAGCATCATCATATCACGCCGGCAGCATGGATATCCATGACAATCTCTCGCCAACCCTTCCTATAATTCATTACTCCTGGGAGATCTTCTGCGCTGCATCCAGTATCCGCGCAGAGCTGGTCAATGTATGTCTTTGCTGGTCGGCCAACGTTGGCGTGCCCATGTGATGGCTTCCACAGAAGAATGTCACTTATGAGTTTGTCCTTACTTCTCCAGCAGTGTCTTGTTCGACTTGCACAGATGGTTTGTGTGATATGGGGCAGGTGGCCATATAGCTGTTTTCTAGTGGAGTGTAGTTTCAACGTCTGCATTCTTATACAGTTACTGTCTTGTGTATTCTCCAATTACTTTGTTAGGCTCCAGGTGATACAACTACGGTTTGGAAGAACTGTCGCTTTAACTTTTCAATGAGATCGGATTTCCATATGACTGACAATTTTGAGCATTGCAATGACCCAACCCGGGAAATCATTTTGAATACTGTCCAGTAAAGGTTGGCTTTTGATACACCTTTGCCAAACAGTATGCAAAATGATTTCCCAGGTTGGCTGATTGCTATGCTCGGATAGACAGAGAACACGTAAAGAAGGCTGGAGGTACAGCGGCCGAAACATTTTGTTTTTACATACCACAATAAAGATGAGAACAACAGTCTGAAAATCAAAATTATACACATCAAACCACATCTCAAAAATTCAAACAAATGATATAGTTTTTGTTTAACAAATTTTGATCTGATATTAATTAAATCTAAGGTACTTATGCAGAATAGCGCGCAAGAGATAACATCATTAGATTACGTTTAAAAGCATTACGCATTACATTTTATGGAAATACCTGAAACCTTTGAGATGTTAGGGTTATGGGTTAGGTTAGTTATTAATTCTAATGCTATTTATATGTAAAATGCGATTCTAATATCATCTCTTGTGCGCTATTGTGCATTTGTACCAAATTTAATTCTAATATTGAATTGAATCTTATACTATATTGTGGTGTCTCTGTCTATCTATCTATCTATCTGTTTATCTGTCCAGAAATGCAATTGAAAACAAAGCCCTGTATGAAGATCAAATAAAACTTTTCTAGTATATTTAGACTATTGTCCTCATCTTCATTGTTATCTGTACAATGTTTCGGAATTTGCCTTCCGGTCTTCTTCAGGTATTTCTTGTCGGACTCAGGAACCAACCTTCTTTTCAAACTCGGAAACCTTCTAGTCATAATCGAGAGCCATCATGGAACTTTGAACCTAACCCTTTATTCAGTCCATGGGGCATCTTGTTCTCATTCCGCTAACCATAGCTAGGGTAGAGGTGTTAAGCTTTGTTAATTATTATTCTATGTTACTGCTGCCCTTGACCAGGATTGAACCTGCAATCTAGAGATAACTGGCATTTAGAACTGTCTTAACCTAACTCCTTTATCCACTAGGCCATGTTCCAATTGACAATCCAGTATGAATTTTGGCAACTTATAAACCTAATGTCTTGTCTAGCCTAAATATCTACCTATTCACTTAGGTATGATTTTTTTTTACCAAGACTCATATTGGGTGTGTGTGTGTGTGTGTTTTTTTTATGATGAGGACAATAGTCCGAATAATACAAATAATACTAATTATCAAGCCTCATCTCAAAAATTCAGAGAAAAAACTTTTCTAGGGTTGAATTTTATGAGAAATTCAGTGGTGGAATTTATATTTACACCTGGGGTCACTGGGGTCACTAGGAAGCAAATTACTGGCTGTAGTATGAAGGAGTTAGGTTAAGACAGTTCTAAGTGACAGTTATCTCTGGACTGCAGGTTCAATCCTGGTCAAGGGTAGCAGTAACATAGAATAATAATTAACACAGCTTAACACCTCTACCCCAGCTATGGTTAGAGGAATGAGAACAGATACCCCCCCATGGAGTGATTACAACAAGAAGGTTCCCGAGTCCCAGATGGTTCCAAGTCCGAGAAGGTTCCTGAGTCCGATAAGAAATACCTGAAGAAGGCCAGAGGGCACATCGGCCGAAACGTTGTACAAATAACAATGAAGATGAGGACAATAGTCCGAATAATACAAATAATACTAATCATCAAGTCTCATCTCAAAAATTCTGAGAAAGAGCTCAATCTGTCCTACGGATCATATTAAATATACAATCATTAACAACTAGCTTAAAAGCCACTCTATTGGGTGGCAATTAAGCTAGTTTCTCCCCCCCTCTCTCTCTCTCTCTATATATATATATATATATATATATATATATATATTATATTAAATTTTTACTTGAAGGCACTTACAACGCATGTATCGCATAAAATTCGATACTTTTTCTTATAGAAAATGAACTTGACAAGTGTAATCCCAGCAAAGGATGGCTCGATGTGTAGAATACCGTACAGACTGTTTCGACTTTATTAAGTCTCATCAGCGGTATATACTAACGATTTCCCTCCGACAGAAATCGAAACCGGGACTTCGGCAGACGCAGTGAAACACTAGTGAAACACTTTTATCGCCTCGGCCACAGTACACAGCTGACCATCCTAGCGAAATTAAGCTTGTCAAATGATACTACTACACGCCGCTACCATAATAAGTATATATATATATATATATATTGGTTTAGTGGTTGGAACAGGATACCTCCGTGGACTGAATAAAGGTTCCTGAGTCTGACAAGAAATACCTGAGGAAGGCCGGGGCACATTGGCTGAAACGTTGTATAGATAAAATAAAGATGAGGACAATAGTTTGAATAATGCAGATAATACTAAGGAGAATAACTTCGATAAATTTAGAAATCCTCCCCAGTTTACTGTATAGATCAGATTACCCAAGCTGTGCTACTCATGCGCTGAATTGGCGAGGGCTGGTATTGAACCTTGAAATTTCCTAGATGAACACACTACCAACTGATCTAAACCAGCCCTTGGGGTAATATATTTTTGGAAATTTTTTAGAGAAATATGCAATAATATATTGCTGTTGTGAATATGAAGGTAACATTTTTAAACTGGTTTCTAGACTGGTTACCTAGCCAAGGTTAAAGAGCTCAATCTGCCCTACTATTTACCCATAGCTGGAGGGAGAGTAGTTGGAATCATACCTTTCCCAAGGGTATTAGCGCTCTGTGAAATGCAAACAGACTCATCCAGGAATTGAACTCGGGTCAACAAGTCCATTTCCTATGACTCTAACCATTACACTATGCACATCCAGGATATATGTATATGTACGTGTTAAATATGTTTTTGCATATGTATACATATACACTGTTATATGGTTTCAACTAACTAACTACTACTATTAATAATAATGATAATAATAATAATCCTTGATAAATAATTATAAGACACATTGCAGGATTTTAAATGCAGTAATAACATGGGCTGTTTTGAGGTAAATCTAACTCAGATTTTCATAGAGACATCGTTAATAAATAAGGTATTTATATTGTATTAATAATTTTGACTATAAATTAATTACTCATAGATAAATTTACACAATTCCTGAGGGTATTGTGATGTGGGCAATGACATAGTTTCGGTTACAGACAGACAGACACCAAATCTCCATTATAATAAGGTTTTATTTGAAAAAAAAATTTTTTTAGCTTCTTAATTGTAAATGTTTATTTTTTTCATTCTTTTTTTTTCTTCAGAATATTGGTTGGTCATTTAGTTTTAACCAAAACATACCTGTGTGGAACTTAACGGACAAAAAACGAAATCTCATAATGTACACCAGTTCACACACTGGCATTATATATGACTACAAAAATAACACGCAGTCCATTTTGCAAGGTCATGTAAGTAGAACGAGAACAACTCTTTTTTTTTTCTTTTTTTTTCTTCTTTAAAAAATATATCTAAGGTAGGTGGGTTGTCTCCCTTGGTCGACACACCTCTTATCAAACCAACCAATCATAAGCCAGCAATTTTTGGCGGCAGAAATTGACCCTTTTTTTTGTGTCCAAGAGGAAAGAATTTTTGGTTAAATCTTACTTAACGGACATAAATTCCACCATCATATGTCACCCCGCCGAAAGAAAGAAAAATACCAAAAATCAGGGAATTAACTGAATTTAATGAAATTTTCAGTGTGGATATATTAATGAATAAAAGATATAATGCACCAGTTATTTTATTTAAAAACTTTTACATTTTTTCAGGTCAGTTAACTATGAATGACGTATCTTTGAGGCATAACACAGATTCTCAAACATTTTTGGTATTTTTTTTCTTTTGGCGGGGTGACATACTATGATTAAATTTAGATCCATTAAGTTCGATTTAACCGAATTTTGTCCGTTCTTTGTTACATATTTGTATTTCTGTTTTATTTCTTTACCCCCAGGCTAATTCAATCTGTTGTACCTCACTAAGTGCCGACAAAAAATGGTTAGTGACAGCTGACAAAGGCAAAGACAGTACAGTGATTATATGGAATACATATACAGGGTAATTATTATTATTATTATTTTCCCTCCTTTTGAGTTTTTCACACCAGCTTTATATGATGGTATTTCACTGGAGTCTGAATGACAACAAGTCTCCTCAGTTCTCCAGGACTCTTCTGAGTATTCTATCTGATTGTAGCAGTACAATAGTCTAGATGGTTTCAATTCTTCCTCTGATTTCCAGATCCTCCAGTCTTTTTCCCAAGTTTATTGAGACCGTTCCAAGTGCACCAATTACAATTGGTATCACTTTCACTCTCATATTCCACAATTTTTTTCAATTCTCTGGCAAGGTCTAGGTATTTATCTATCTTTTCATTTTCCTTCAGCTTCACCCTGTGATCTGCTGGAACCACAAATCTACCAGCTGACACGTTCTCTTTTTTTGTTAATCAACACCAGGTCTGGTCTCCTGGCTGGGATAGGGTGATCTGTCTTTATCTCAAAATCCCAGTATTATTGTAGTGAGATAGCCAATGGCGTGTTATCTCATTTACATATGTGTATTACAGCAGGAGATATATAGAGACTGTTTAGAGGACTGGGATGAAATTAGCGACTTGATGCTAAGACCTGGGCTACGATTATGCTCGAAGGATTATTGATACTACTACAACAGAGAATACGAAACCACACCTCACAACAATTATTATTACTAGCAACAAAAAACACCCTCTGGGTGGTGTAAAAATAATTTTTGAAAGATATTGCCTGAGGGGGTGGGAGTTAAAAATTCAATGTCAGAGGTTTTGTATCATAAGTAAGCAAAATCCATAGAGTAAAAGAAAAAAAAATAATTTGAAATGGAAACTTTGTCCTGCCCCCCCCCCCCCCCCTCATATAAAATGTTGCGTGCATGTATTGATCCTCATCAAACAATTATTTTGAATATTTTCCACATCAATTTTCCACAAAATCATAGGAATATTTGTTTATTTATAAACTTTTGAGTTAACTTCTTGTTACTGAAAAAAAAAAAGGACGAGAACAAAAAATTTGTCGGAAGAAATCACATAAAAAATCGACAAAAAAACAATTGCAGTAATTAGATCTTGTGAATCCAAAATTTCAGGATTGCTGATTTGAATTCAGCCTAGGATGCTTTTAATTTGCTTACAGAGTCAGTCTGATCCCAAAAAGGTATGATATGTTGGGCTATGGTATCTTGGTACTGTAAGCAACCTGAGTCCTTTGATTATCCAAATGACTTGATTCAACATTAAATGACTGAAAAAAGGTTGATATTGTTGTATGTCAATATGTTGTATAACCACATCGGGTTTATAAACAGTGAGAGTTCATCTTAGTGAGAGAGAGAGAGAGAGAGAGAGAGAGAGAGAGAGAGAGAGAGATGACTACTTCATTTCTGCTTACTCACTTGTTGCTGGTTCTTGCTGATTCTTCTAACTGCTTCAGACTGATTCCTGCCACCTTGTCTAGTTTCCTTTCCTTCTTCTGGGTGATAATTTTCTTCTTTGCTAATTCTTCTACTGGGCTTCTTTGGGCTTGTCTGGGCATTGCTTGTTTTTATATTTAATAACACAAGACTTGGTTTGCTTGATCAAGCTTTTATTATTTATCTAGCCCATGATTTAATTCCATATGGATGAAATCGACCCCAGAGCATGTCTAAACTCTCTGAAGGTTGGGTCGAATCTGAATTCTAACTAACTCCCACATGTCTGTCATGGCGCGTTTTCATGCGCGTCTGGGTCAAGGGTTACTAACAGTTCCGGTAGTTTTCCATGAATGGGACTCCCAATCTGACAGACCCCAATTTAATCCTAGCTACCGGGGCTGTTCACAATTCATGAGCTACTGTGAATTGTAACAATATGTCATAAAACAAAACAAGCAACCGTTGGTAATTTTGGGTAATTTTCACCTTTAGTTGTTAAAATTCCTAGCAAATAAGGCAATTAGAGTAACCTCCCTTGACTTTCACTTTGAAACAAGCCGGTAGCTATTTTGAAAGTCTCTGCGAAATAAACAAATCTTAGAAACTTTTTCAAAAACAATACAAATGTATGCTTTAACACAAAAATATCATAAAATGTGTTCCTAATAACAATTAAGTTCATTTCAGATAATTTTATGCTAGGAATTTAGCCAACTGACTTTCACTTTGAAACAAGACGGTAGCCATTTTGAATGTGTCCGTGCGAAATATACAAATCTTAGAATCTTTTGAAAACAATACAACTGCATGCTTTAACACAAAAATATAATAAAATGTGTTCTTAATAACAATTAAGTTCATTTCAGATAATGCGCATGCACAATTTTATGCTAGGAACTTTAACAACTAAAGGTGAAAATTACCTGGTTTTTTTTTGTTTTTTTCTATTTCAGTTTCCCAATCCGTACTTTATTTAATATCAGTCCGAATGGAATGGAAGCGATTGCTCTTACCCCAGATGCCAAGTATCTTGCAACAATGTCCGCTGAAGATGAACAGGTCAGTTCTTTCAATCCCCAAAGTGTCTTAAGGCACTTATTTCATTGGGTTGTCATTGTATAAGATTTAAAGATCTTATAATTAATTGGAAGGTTTAGAGTAACCTTCCAACGTGGGTATATATGTGTACATAAATTACACCAACAAAGAAGTTATAAGATAATAACAAACATTGACTTTAATTTGTGAGCCTGTGAGAAATAAATACAAGACAGGAATATATATACTCATAACAAAGATACAGGATAGATATACAGAACAGATACATAAACACATTATAAGAATGTAGGACTTACATCCTAAAGAAGTGATACAGAGTTCTGAAGGAATGTCACTTACTGATAGTTGGTTGGGGGGGGCAAAGCCCCAGCGCTTAAACCATGTGAAGGTTTGCTGGCCCAAGAGAAAGAGAGTGATTTTCTCCCAGGCTCCTGTCTAAATACTCTAGCCACCTATCAGCGAAAACCTGCAGCAAGGAAAGATAACCCTATTGGACTCATGTCCATCCGGAATTACCATTTTACTGATCCAACAGTTATATTGTAAAGGGGTAATGATGCATATAAGAAATGGAGTGCTCAATATCTTTATTAAGCACCAGTATCCGCTGCGATTTGTGTAAACTGATTATTATTCAACTGTTGCAAGTTGGATCAGCTATTGAGGTTGCCTAACCAAGGTTAAAGAGCCGAGTCTGCCCTACTATTTACCCTATTTAGTTGGAGGGAGAATAGTTGGATTCATACCTTTTGCAAGGATATTAGTGCTATGTGAACTGTGGCTTCATCCAGGAATTGAACTTGGGTCGACGAGTCCATATCCTACGACTCTAACCCGTTCACCACCGCAATTCCCCAGTAAAATCAGTCCGAATATTATTCAGCTTATTAATCCACTTTAATTGTAGAATATTTAAGGCTATAATCCAGTCCATCTGGTAGAGTACTGAAGGAGGGGTGCTAGCTACTCTACAACAATTTTGGATTTGAATGTTGGTCTTAAAATATGAGAATTGTCATATCTCTCTCTATATATGATCTTATAAGATGTGACATTCCTATATTAAGGTGAGAAGGCTTAAAGTAACCTTCCAGCATGGGTACATAAAACATTCCGACAAAGTTGTTGAATAATAACGATATTTATTCCGTAAGTGATGGAGAAACACATACAAGACAAGAATACATAGTTAACAAGTATAAAGAATGTAGGACTTCATCCTACAGAAGTGATGGAGAGTCCTGAAGGAATGTCACTTACTTATAGCAGGTTGGGAGGCAAAGCCCCCACATAAAAGGTAGAGACACAAATGTCTAACCCATGTGTCGTGTTTGCTGTCCCGGAGAAAAGAGAACTCAAAATTCACGGTTTTGCTGACTAAATATCATGGCCCTTTAGTGGCAGAAAACCTGCAGCAAGGGAAGATAACTCTTCTGGGCCAAACGTGGGCAGACAATTGCTACAGTCTGTTGGAATGGCAAAATCCACTAGATGACATGTTCTTTTTTTCTTGTTAATTAATACTATGTCAGGTCTTCTGGCCAGGATTGGGTGATATGTTTCAAAGTTCCAGAGAATTCTAATTTTGTATGACAGATTCTGGTTTGTACATACACCATTTGTCAGCTTGGTTGAATTTTAATCCCTTGCACAATTCCCAGTGGATCATCTTGTCCCACCCAGTCATGCCTACACTTGTATTTCTTTTGTGCCTGTTTGTGCATACACCATTTGTCAGCTTGGTTGAATTTTAATCTCTTGCACAATTCCCAGTGGATCATCTTGTCCCACCCAGTCATGCCTACACTTGTATTTCTTTTGTGCCTGTTTGTGCATACACCATTTGTCAGCTTGGTTGAATTTTAATCCCTTGCACAATTCCCAGTGGATCATCTTGTCCCACCCAGTCATGCCTACACTTGTATTTCTTTTGTGCCTGTTTGTGCATACACCATTTGTCAGCTTGGTTGAATTTTAATCCTTGCACAATTCCCAGTGGATCATCTTGTCCCACCCAGTCATGCCTACACTTGTATTTCTTTTGTGCCTGTTTGTGCATACACCATTTGTCAGCTTGGTTGAATTTTAATCTCTTGCACAATTCCCAGTAGATCATCTTGTCCCACCCAGTCATGCCTACACTTGTATTTCTTTTGTGCCTGTTTGTGCATACACCATTTGTCAGCTTGGTTGAATTTTAATCCCTTGCACAATTCCCAGTGGATCATCTTGTCCCACCCAGTCATGCCTACACTTGTATTTCTTTTGTGCCTGTTTGTGCATACACCATTTGTCAGCTTGGTTGAATTTTAATCCCTTGCACAATTCCCAGTGGATCATCTTGTCCCACCCAGTCATGCCTACACTTGTATTTCTTTTGTGCCTGTTTGTGCATACACCATTTCAGCTTGGTTGAATTTTAATCTCTTGCACAATTCCCAGTGGATCATCTTGTCCCACCCAGTCATGCCTACACTTGTATTCTTTTGTGCCTGTTTGTGCATACACCATTTGTCAGCTTGGTTGAATTTTAATCCTTGCACAATTCCCAGTGGATCATCTTGTCCCACCCAGTCATGCCTACACTTGTATTTCTTTTGTGCCTGTTTGTGCATACACCATTTGTCAGCTTGGTTGAATTTTAATCCCTTGCACAATTCCCAGTGGATCATCTTGTCCCACCCAGTCATGCCTACACTTGTATTTCTTTTGTGCCTGTTTGTGCATACACCATTTGTCAGCTTGGTTGAATTTTAATCTCTTGCACAATTCCAGTGGATCATCTTTTCCTACCCAGTCATGCCTACACTTGTATTCCTTTTGTGCCTGTTTGCTGCATTCACTTATTATGTGATTGATCATTTCATCTCTCTCACCGCATTATCTACACTTGATATTCTTCTGTGTCTTATCAATTTTAACTTTGACATATTTAGTTCTGGTGAAGAAAATAAAAATGAAAATTTAAAAGAAAATATATGACCTTACACAGTTACTGCCCCTTAACCATCGCCTGATAAGAGACCTTGTGTGATTGGTTAAAGGCCATTGTCAGCAACCAATCAAAACACATATCACTAGGCTTAGTTTAGCCGCCAAATTTCGAAGATTGATTCCTTCAATCTTCCTCTTTCGCTGCTATCACCCATCACTATAAGACGTGTTTTTATAAGCCAGCTACCAAGAGCCGGTGACGATATAAAGTTAAACTTAACTCAAGCTAAGCAAGAGATGTTCAGTCAGTCAGTCTACTGTTAGTTTGAACAACAGCAACTGGTTAAGCACAACTGAAGCAGTGTCCAAGACAGTTGGTCTTTATGGAAATCAAGAATAGTCCATTCATGTATTTGGGTGATTCCATTCCTTGAGTTCTGATTGGCTGCTTGGTTTCTATGATGTTGTGGAGTTTCATAAATACCCTGTCATGGAAACGCATGGTGTATTGGTTAAAGTCATGGGAAATGGACTTGTCGCCCCGAGTTAAAATCCTGGGCGTGGTAATTGCATTTCACTTAGTGCTAATACCCTTGGGAAAGGTATGAATCCTACTCTCCCTGCAGCTATGGCTAAATAGTAGGGCAGACTGGGCTCTTTAACCTTGATTAGGCAACCGGTCTAGGAGAAGGAAAACTCTGAATTCAAACCTGTTGAACTCCGCTTAAGAAATTGACCTTGTGTCACATCCTGCCCGTGCGGAGGGGTTGGCATATATATAAATACCCTGTCATTCTGCAGTAGGGTTGCAGCAAGACAGGTTTGTATTAAGTTTATGACTGCTTGTTGCTGTGTCTTACCAATTCGACAGTAATTGGAACTTAGCTTGATTATTCTATACACCTCTTCATACAAGTGACAAGACAAGATAAGTTAAGCAAGCACATTATTTTGCAATCTACACCAACACTCTACAATTTGTACAATTTATAACACATTTGTATACCTCACACACATTTAGTATATCACGTTACATATTTGTATATTGCACGTTGATGTTTTGTTGTCAAATACACTGTTCTGTTTAAGTTTTGTATCCTGTTTTCCTTACTTGTTGCCTTTATAATTATCTTGTCAATGTATTTGCCATAAATTAAACTTTTGCATTTTCTTATATAAATATTTGCCATATTTTGAATCTTTCAGGAATTTGCCATTTGGGATTGGACCGTTTCCGAAGATGAACCGTTAGCCTCTGTCACTTTAGATCCAAAGTTCAGTGGAAGCAAACAAGTAAATAAAAATAGACACAACCACTCCCCATTGATTATGCTTTTCTTCTTTTCCTCTTTTGTTCTTTTTCAATCCTTTGAAAGTCTCTCCCAACAAACGAAATGCAATTCCTTTCCCAACTGAACACGGCACTCTCACATCAAATAGCAGTCGTCAGATTTCATCTGCCGTCCAAACACTTTCTTCTTCCTTTGCCCTGTCAGCGACAGTCCGTCTTTATTTCTGCTCGTTCGGATGCGCTTATGCAAATTCGGATATACTTTATTTGGGTCTCTACTAACAACACCTCAGCTACGAGGAAGTAGCGAGTTCGAGTATCCGTAGCCACTCGCCACAGGCCAAACATATCCTGACACGTTTTGTTTGTGGGGGCTGGGAATCCGCTTGTTCATAGGGCTGTCTTTCAGTCTCGTCACTGTTGGTCAGACAGGGAGTTAAGAGTTTTTAGAAACAGGGTAAAAAATTTTATCCTCCTGGAATCACGCCCAACTTGTAAATACAACCCCACATGTCACCTAAGCATGTTGATTTCTAACAGGCTGATTTGTTTTATAATCAATCAATGTCTATTTTGTCTGAAAAATTTTTAACCTGTTTGTGTATTTTTGCAGAGTTTTGGTAACTAAGTTTTATCCTCTAAGAAACTCTTGTAAATGTAAATCCTTTAATATTATTTAAAAGGGCTTACATGTTTATCAGTATTGAATCTTTACTCAATATTAATAACGAGGGTCAGCTGAAAAGTTTTTAGGCTGACCAAGGTCAACTTGTAATTACGGCCCCACATGTCACCTAAGCAGAGTTTTGGTAACTAAGTTTTATCCTTGAAGAAACTCTTTGGACTGATAAACATTTAAACCTTTAAATTGAAGAGGGTGGGTGACAATTTTAATTCTTTCTGGATGATTTGACATGGAATTACTCTTTAATAATTACTTATTTACTGTTACTGACCAAGGCCAACTTATAATTACGGCCCCACATGTCACATAAGCAGGTAAGATTTCTAACAGGCTGATTTTGTTTTATAATCAATTTATGTCTGTTTTGTCTGAAAAATGTTAAAACTCTACAAAAATACACAAACTGGTTGTTTGTTTTACTTTCTCTTCTGAAATCTAAAAATAAACAAATCAAAAATAGTTATCAAAAATATTATGAAGTTATACAAAACAAATACTACGCCCTGTCGGCTGGGGAGTTAGAATGCACCGACTGTACCTCTGCAGAGGTGTAAGGCTCCCCCAATGGGGCCACCTGTTCGCCATGGGTGGCGACCCGTGATGCTTAAGGATAGAGCCCAGGTGGATGAGCAGTTCATGATATGCAATACTCCACTTTGGCCTTATCTTGGGCTAGACGGGCAGTCGGAGAGGCCCCCTCCGATCAATCGGCTGGTCACGTTAAGCCCTAGCACCTATATGATTTTCCAAACCCTATTGCCCTTATGGCAAGCCCCACCCCTTTTTATCATATGGGTGCTAGAAAGCAGTGGCTGCGGGTCTACATGTCCTGGGAATGACGTTAAACTCTATCTGATGGTGAGGTTCCAGTTTTGGAGGTTTGGGGAATGTGGAGCACCCCTTCATCACCATTGCTCCCTGGTCCACTCTGACCCGGAGTGGTAGTACCTGATAGGGTCCCATCTATGGGTTAAATAGAAAAATGTGTTTATAAAAGAAATTGTATTATCCATTAAGAATTGATTTATTTCAAAACTTTATCGGCATTAAATGACCCACTGAGGTTGATATGCCGTAAAACAAAACCAGAAAAACAAATGCTAGTAAAAAAAATATCCACAGGCCCTGCTAGTTAAGATTATTATAGTTTTTACATATTGAATTATTTGGCAATAGCTCTTAAGTAAACATATTAAATGTTGTAGTAATTAAATTATCATACTGTGATATATCCACAGGTCCTACTAGTAAAGAGAGTTAAATCAAGATTATTATAGTTTTTACATATTGAATTATTTGGCAATAGCTCTTAAGTAAACATATCAAACATTGTAATAATTAGATTATCATACTGTAGTATATCCACAGGTCCTACTAGTCAAGATTATTATACTTTTTCATATCAAACTATTTTTCAATAGCTCTTAATGTACAGGGTGTCCACAAAGTTTGGGTACCTGGGGATTAACCCATACTTTTAAACTTCTCCTCAACCAGGATTTTGTGGATGGTTGACTTTGGAATACCCAACTCCGTGGATGTCCGACAAAGTGATTTCTTTGGGCTAGCAGAAACCTTGGCCATGACAGCCTCTTTCGTTTCATCTGTTGCCTGGAACAGGGTTTATCCACGCCTATAAGGGTGTCAAAGGTTAAATTCTTCAGCAATTTTGTGACAAGACCATTTAAGAGTATTAACTCAATTCTTTCTTCTTTAGACAGATCCATCATTCGATCTGGGTAGAAAAAATAACATAAATAAATTTTAAAATGTAAAGTATTTTTTATTTGATTTAAACAAAAATAAAAAAGTAAAATTATTATTGCTTATATTTAATTGTTTATCTTATGATTTTATTTACTGCTAAATTACCATATCTGCCTTCTCGGAAAAATAACATAAATAAATACAAAAAAACAAAACAAATACTAGTAAAAAAAATATCCACAGGCCCTGCTAGTTAAGATTATTATAGTTTTTACATATTGAATTATTTGGCAATAGCTCTTAAGTAAACATATCAAACGTAATAATTAGATTATCATACTGTAGTATATCCACAGTGCCTACTAGTCAAGATTATTGTACTTTTTCATATCAAACTATTTTTAGTAAAATCTCCATCTACCCAGACTTTGTGGACACCCTGTAGTATACCAATATATTGCATACCCCACATCAGGTATATAAATGAGGGTGAGAGTTCAGAGAGAGAGAGAGAGAGAGAGAGACTTATTAGAGAGTATGGTTTTACTTGATTACTTCATTTCTGCTTACTCTGCTGATTACTTCTGATTTATTTTTGACAATTCACACTTAATAAAATAACAAGACTTAAAGTTACTTGATCAAGCTTTTATTATTTATCTAGCCCATATTTATCCACTGCCATGTTTTTGTCTAGTTGAGTTGACTTCTAATTCTTCTGTTTCTTCAATCTTCTTTGATAATTCTTCTAGTGGGCTGAATTGGGCTAGTTATTGTCTTGATAATTTACAATTAACACTTAATGAAATAACAAGACTTAAAGTTGCTTGATCAAGTTTTTATTCATTAACCCATGATTATTCACTGCGGGTTGAGATCGATCCCAGAGCACGTACAAGCTCTCTGACGGTTGGGTCGAATATGATAACTAAACTAACTATTCTCACGTCTCTGTACCAGAGGTCAGTTAGGGTCATCTAAAATTTTCAATTATATCTCCCAACAGTTATGGAAAACTACCCACCTCCGCTTTAAACTTTATTTAAAATTCTAACTTACAGGGACACTCACAATCTATGATTCTCATAAATTGAAACATTAAATAAATATATCAAACGTTGTAATAATTAAATTATCATACCGTGGTATATCTACAGGTCCTGCTAGTATATATATATTAAATTATCAATATGTTATTAACCTTTGATTCTTGCCATTTTTCCCATATTTTAAATATTTATTAGGGGGTCTGCATTTTGGGAATTCCATTTTGAGATGAACTGATTTTTCTTCTTTTTTTTTTCTTTTTCAGAATTACATTTCTTTTTGTGAAGAGAACATCAGCTACATCGTTACGAACAGTGAAAATCAAGTCATCTTTTATCAATGGGTTTGTTATGCAGTTCTTAGAAATATTGGACCAAGTATCCAATAGGCACCCCAGCTGGGATCTGTTTTGAAAGGAACACCTTTTGATTTTCACCTTAAACTCCTGGTTGTTTGTTTACAAACAACAGACAATTTTTTTTTTTTGCATTAGAATTTCACTGTAAAGTTTGTTCATGTATATTTACAACCGAAAGGCATGTTTTTATACTAAGATAGTTTTCGATTTTAATAAAAAAAAATTAGTTCTTTCATGTTATTAATTCAATAGGATTTTTTTTTTTAATTATAAAACTTTAAACGAAAGACACGTTTTTATATTAAAGACACATTTCTATATTAAAGATTTTTTTATTTAATCAGAAGAGAAATGCAGATATGTTTATTTGAATGAAAATAGTTTTTATTTAATCAGAAGAGAAATGCAGATATTTTTATTCAAATGAAAATAGTTTTTATTTACAAAATATTTTTTTATGTTTATTTAAATAAAAGGATGTTTCTCAGAAATGGTATCACACAATTTATAAAGTTTATTTTCCATGCGCCTCTCGTACCACAACTGGAAGTTTACAGTGAAAAGCAAAAGGTGTTCATTTCAAAGCAGCTCTCAGCTGGGGTGCCTATTGGAGACTTGGTCCGAAATATTTATAGTTCAGAAGACAATAGTTCCATTGTCACATTAGCTGCAATTGTAATGTTACTGTAATTAGTTATGTTAAATAATAATTCAAATCATAACTTACAATGAAAAATGGTTTATTTTACTAATATGTACAATAATGGGTGAACAGTAGTATAATACTAGTTAGTCTTGCTAGGAAAGACGGGCCGCTGAGATACCCTATTATTAGGAAAAGTATGCATCCAACTATTCTCCCTCCAGCTATGGGTAACTAGTAGGGTAGACTGAGCGTCCAATAATTATGACCGGGTTCAAGTGTTAAGCTATATTATAATAACTAGCAAATATATGCACCCTCCGGGTGCAAGTATTTAAGTTTTAATATAATAAAATATCATGTTAAATTAGGAAGTCTAATGAAACTGAATAAGAATTCAGATAAAAATATTTTGGAACAGAGGGGGTATGATTGAAAAATAGAACAACTTTGAAACAACTCTTCCATCATTTTCCCTTACTCCCGTCTTTCATTGGTAAATTTTTCCTAATTTAACTATTTAGTTAAAATAGGAAGTAAAGAATAATATTACAGTCATTTCTTCTTGTTAATGGATTTCTTTCAAGATTTATCCCCGAGATTTTTGCTCATATTCATTAAGATAAAACCAAACAATTAGAAATCAATAATACTAATATGCTTAGCATTATTGATTTCTAATTGTTTATTTATCAAAATCAGATTTTTTATATCAATATGCAAATTAGCCTTCCCATTCACACTGTAAACCGCTATTTTGTTGTGTATATAAATACAATTGCATGTTATTCTTATGTAGATATGGTCAACAGTATTAATAATGTAAAACAATTTTATTAATAATTGAGGTTTAAATAAAAATAAAATCCTGTAGAATGTGACGTAAATAACTAAGGGAATTGTGACTTGAATAGTAATATAGTTTCGGTTACAGACAGAAAAACACACAATCTCCATTATAATAAGATATAATATAGGTGAAAATAACATAGAATAATTAACTTAGCTTAACACTTGTACTCAGTTATGGTTAACAGAATGAGAACAGTCTACCCTGGTGGATTGAATAAAGGGTTCGGTTCGAAGTTCTGTGAGGGCTCACGCTTACATCGTGAAGGCTCCCAGGTTTGACAATAAGGTTCCCTAGTTTGAAGAGAAGATTTCTGAGTTTGAGAAAGTTCCTGAGTTTGGCAAGAAACACCTGAAGAAGGTTGGAGGGCACATCGGACGAAAGGTTGTGTATATTAACATTAAAGATAAGCGCAATAGTTTGAAAATGTTGAAGTCAGTCAGTCAGTATACTGTTGGTTTCAACAACAGCAACTGGCAAAGCACAACTGAACTAGTGCCCAAAACAGCTGGTACTTATGGAACTCAAGAATAGTTCATTCATGTATTTGGGTGATTCCATTCCTTTGTTGTATACCCTTTCTTAAATTCTAATTTCTGGTCGTATTTTCTTCTGGCCGGCTTTGCTATTCTTCTAACATCTTGACTTGGTCTGGTCTATCGTCTCGGATCTCCTAAGGTCTAGTTTTCTATTGCTATGTTCCTGCTGGCTGGTCATCCTGGATTCATTTCATCAACCACAAGAACATTTTACTTATATAAACTTTTATTTCCTTAACTATACATTTCATGTAACTAAATATCTGACTAACATAGCGCACATGAGTTCCAGTTTTAGGCAGGACCTAAAATGGTCGACTTCTCTGCCTGACATCTAACTGAAAACTGGAGACCGAACAGGTCCCACGTGACTTCACGTATTTTGGCGGGCTTCTGTAATTTTCCATTGAAGGACCTGGCCATGGTATGAAAAGGGTCATCCCCTCAGAATTATAGGGGATCGACAATAATCTTATGCAACCGCATAGATTATGTAACACCTTGAGTCCTGATTGGCTGCTTGGTTTCTATAATGTTATGAGGCTTCATAAATACTCTGACATTCTGCAGTAGGATTGCAACAAGGTTAGATCTGTATTGAGTTACAGCTACTTGTTGCCTTGTCTTGCCAATTCGACGGTAATTGAAAGTTAGTATGATTATTCTACAGAAAATACAAATAATACAATTGAATATATCTGATTTATATATAACAAAATATCATACCTGTCTACACTGTACAATAACACTATACTAATACAATATTCACATCATAATACAAACGCATTACATAATACGGTCATTACATGCACACATAATTATTATTAATAGTGTACTAAAAATATACTTGATTAATCACACAAAACACAAATACGCACATTCATGTGCACACGCGTGCGTGGATGCGATCATGACGTCACAGTCCTTGCGTGATTTTGTGTGTGCACGCATGCCAACATACAAATACATACAAACAGAACAGACGCATCCGACATTACACATGCAATCACATAAACAAGTAACACAAGAATACAGTTAAAAAAAACACACACATTTAACCATATTTATATCATTTGTATCATTTTCAAAAATAATTTTGTTGCCCGAAGACTGCCACAGAGCAAGAAACCAAATGGTGGCAATAATTGTTCCAATGATAATAAAAAAAAGCTAAACCTTTTATTTATTCATTTATATATATATATATATATATATATATATATACATGGAAAAAATTTTAAATATTTTCTTCTCATATATATATATATATATATATATATATATAAATTTTTTTTTTTTTCAGAAAGATGACAGTTTAAAATATTTTGCTCCTCCATTGACTGATCAGGATTTCCACATCCAAATTGGAAAGTACAGCCAATCGATCCTTATTGAAGACACCATACATGCATTGACGGCAACATCGGTGGGAAATTTAGTCGTTTGGGATACCCACATATCAATGATGGAAGGTACGACTCAAACAAAAAAATATTTTCAGCATCTCACAATGACGAAATGAAATTTTGCCTTTTTTAAGAATTGTTGTTTTACAATTTTTACGCATCTCTCTCGCCCTGTCGCTGGGGCTGTAGAATATGCTGAATGCACCTCTGCAGAGGGGTAACCCCCCCCCCGCAATGGGGCCACCTGTTGGCCATGGGTCGTGACCCATGTTAAGTTTTTATGGGCCATCCTTTGGCCTTCAAGCAATAGCGCTTGTCCAGCAGAAATCCTTGGTAATCCTCTGGTAAAGAATCCTGAGTATTGTAAGTTCCTCCTCAATGATTGCAAGTAGAACTATGGCAAGTATCAGTGTTTAAGTAGTGTATCAGCGACGCATTATGGCTATTGATTGGCCGGAGGAATAGACCATGTGACCTATATATTGGTTTGGTGGTTGGTTTTGAAGGCAATCACAATGCAAGTGTAAAGAAAAATAAGGTAACTATGATGTCTGTTAACCTTTGATTTTTCAATTTTAAAAATTCTTAATATTTCGAGATAAAAATCTCTTCTACAGAAGATCTCCGAAACTGAAGTTGTTAGCAGCTGTCCAACTTCAGTTTCGGAGATCTTCTGTAGAAGAGATGTTTATCTCGAAATATTAAGAATCCTCGGTGCAGCAGATGTGAAGCGTCTGATGAGGCGTCTTTAAGCATTTGGATTTGCTAAGTAGAGACAAAGTACACAAGAAACTGCCCACGAATCAGCTTTAATTTATGGTAATTCCAGTGGAATGGAATGCTTAAACAGACAAGAGAAAAAAGAAACAAAACAAAAAAAAAACAACATTAACAGAATATTTATCTCCGAAAAAGTGTATATTAAAACATTTATATAAGCATGAACACAATACGGGGGTTGTATATATCACAAGCATACAAAAAGTAATTACACATGCAGAGTAAAAACGATAATAATAACCATAGCCATCCATTGTCTGGTGCATGTGCCATTACAGAAGTATTGTAAGTTCCTTCTCAATGATTGCAAGTAGAACTATGGCAAGTATAAGTGTTTAAGTAGTGTATCAGCCACACATTATGGCTATTGATTGGCTGGAGGAATAGACCACGTGACCTCGCCTAGTCTATAAATTCATGTGGGGAATTGGAGCACACCTTATATACCAAATAGTCCAATAACACATGATGCTTAAGTATGAGATCCTGGTGGCTGAACAGCCCAAGACTGGCAATACCCCACTTTGGTTCCTACTTAGGCTATTTGTCTGTATTTTTGAGATGAGGCTTGATAGGAATAATTTTGATGTTTCAGACTGTTGCCCTCATCTTCATTGTGGTATCTATAAACACAATTTTTTTCGGCCTCTATATACGCTGGCATTCCTCAGGTGTTCAAACTATTAAAAATGATTACCCATGTTGGGTAATTACAATACCCGGATACACAGGGAACACCTGAGAGAGGCCGGAGAATACAACGGACAAAACATTGTGTTTATACATACTGCAATAAAGATGAGGACAACAGTCCGAAACATCATAATTATGAAATTCTAATTTACATTTCGTAGTGACATAGATTCAGTTTTATTATTATCTGTTAGATTATTTGGTGGTATATAAGCCGTGCTGCAATCTACCAAATATATATATTCACTATCACCAGATCTTGCTTTTTGAGCAAAACAAATAAAGAATTAATTTATATTCGTGAACATAATTAAAAAAATTAAATTTAAATTTAAACAGCAGGGATTTTTTTTTTGCATTTAATTATTTAGATCAGAGACATGAATTTTTCTTTTCCGAGTGTTTGTGCATTTATTTTGATGACGTCCCATCGGGCCTGATTAACGCAAGGTCTTTTTTACAGAGGGATTTTAATGGGGGCATCCTGTGAGGATCCAACTTGCAATTCAGTAATAATGGATCTGCGAGACTAACTTCTTTGCCCCCCCCCATATATCTAGGTGATGCTGGTTAGCCACTTCTAGTCCTGATATAAAGATGGAACTAGAACACACTGTGAAAAAGCAATAAGCTAGTGTGTCAAGTGTTTGACTAGGAAACACCGATTACAGACTTTGATCTGGTTGGTACAATCTACTTCAATATATAAGTGAGGTCACGTGGTTTAAGCCTCAGCCAATCAATAGCCCAAATACGTGGTTGGTTAACTACTTAATCGACTGATATTGACTGATGTCCATTTGCACTCATTGACAAACGACCTGCAAGACTGGAGATCACTAAGGAGCAACCAAAGGATTCTTCACTGAGGATCGTGCTCTACTTAACACAAAGGATCTCCGCTGGACAGCACTCTTGCTTGAAGCCTAAAAGATGGCCACAAAAATCGTAATATTATCAAACTCTTAAACTGCTCCCCATCACCACAACCAATCTTGACATATTTAAAAAAAAAAACAACTTTATTTTGCAGGAAAGAAGAGGAAGATAGCAAATAAAAAAGCTTCTAAAATCATTAAATTGATCCCCTGTGGAATAACGGTTTTGACCCTACACGATACGTAAGACAATATTTTTTTTTTCCTCAAATCAATTCTGATTCTTGATGTTAATTGTGGTTAAATGTTTTTGTGTTAGAATCTATGGTTCTCTTATTTGATACTAGGGGACCTGAAAGGTAATTGTGACGACCTTGATTTAGTTCCTCATGCAACACCTTCCCTCTTCTTCTGAAGAAGGGATCTTTTAACTAAGGATATGTGATAGGAGGTAAGTGGCCATACAACTGCTTTTTTGTGGGGTGCTGCTTCCAGGATTTGTTCAATATAGCACACAGCATCCTTGTACATTTCCCATCTAAATTTTTCTAGATGGTGTAAATAAACACCGAAATATCAAGCAAGTCTATAATGTGTCTTTTGAATTTAGATATTTTGGCTGAAAATGATTTTTAAAAGGATTATTTTCTTTGCCTACTTTCAGATATATTGTCACAGGTGATGTGTGCGGAAATGTTAGTTTTTTCGACCAAAGAATGACACTTTTACACAGGTAAGTAGGAATTTAGTTTTCATCATAGACAGTCCTCTATTTTAAAAAAAAACATCTTCTTTATTAAACTTCAATGAATATCCTCTAGCTTTAAGTCATATACCTTCAGCAAAGAGATTACTTTCTCCACTGACTTTATATATATATATATATGAGAAGTAAACAAACAGACGATGTTTGTGATATGGCTATTTTCAGCCGACAATATTCATTTGTGATATGGCTATTTTCAGCCGACACATATTCTCCCAAATATATATATATATATATATATATGTGTGTGTGTGTGTGAAGAGAAATTGAAGTGAATTCGACGGTATGTAGTATAGTGAGAAATTTGAAAAAACACAGGTTTAAATAAAATGAGTGGTAAGTTTATTAGCCGACGCTGCAGTGTTTCGATCTGTTAAGTAGATCTTCTTCAGGGCTTTTGTTGATATAAGGAACAGTAAAAAAATTTTATCCAGAATAATGAGGAAGACTGTGATAGTCCTTGTTTATCAATCTGTTCAAAATTTGAAATTTGAAGAGAAACGCTGGAAAGGTAGACGGTTTGAAATATGACGTCAAATATTCTTCTTTTATGGAGTGTGTGTACGTATGTATTGAAAAATGACATTGAGCATTTTTCTAGGTGTTGTGTGTGTGCGTGTGTTCGTGTGTGTGTGTATATGTTATGAAATATATATATATATATATGTGTGTGGAAAAAGTGGAAGTGAATCCGACAGTATGTAATATTAAGAAAAAATTGAAAAACACAAGTTCATAAACGAGTAATGTTTATTTCACCTACACTAGTGTTTCAATCTGTTTCAATAGATCTTCATCAGGGCTTTCACAGTTTGAAGAAAAAATAAATGTATCACAGAAAATAAGAAATCTTCGAGACTCTTGTTTTATGGTCGGTCTGTGACTCACGTTTTCATCAACAATTTTAATTAGACTGATATTCAAAACTGATATCGTTATATCATACTATAGCGATTGTCTGCCCGTTTGGTCTGGAAGAGTTATCTTCCCTTGTGTTTACGTTTTTTTTACCGCTCGGCGTCCCTAACTATTTAATCAGGGAAGAGCCAATTTTGAACCCTCTCTGGTCTCCGGGACAGCAACCAACACACATGGGTTAGACTGTTATGTCTATACCCCTTAGGTGGGTGGCTTCACCACCCAGCCTGCCTAAGTAAGTGACATAACTTCAGGACTCTCCTCACCTCTGTAGGACTTCATCCTACCTTCTTTATAGTACATTCATGTATCTTCTGTAGACTTCTATATATGTGTTCTAGTCGCCCCGAGTTCAAATCCTGGATGTGGTAATTGCATTTCATTTAGCGCTAATATCCTTGGGAAAGGTATGAATCCTACTCTCCCTCCAGCTATGGGTAAATAGTAGGGCAGACTGGGCTCTTTAACCTTGGTTAGGCAACCGGTCTAGGAGAAGGAAAAACTCTGAATTCAAACCTGCTGAACTTCGCTTAAGAAATTGACCTTGTGTCGCATCCTGCTCATGAGGAGGGTTGGTAAATATATATATATGTGTTCTTTATTATATCTTCTTTGTATGTCTTCTACTCGTATACGTATTTCTGTTATATGTGTTTTCTCCAAGTGCTCATATAATAAAGTCCATTGTTATCTTTCACACCTTTGTCGGAATACGTCTGGTATTTTTATGTTCCCACATGGGAAGGCCACCTAAGCTTTCCAACCAAATTATAATAATTTTAAATCCAACAATACTAAACAATTATCGGGGTGGGGGTCATGAAGAAATTTGTGATAAAAAAAGTGGGGCATGGTACTAAAATGGCTGGAAACCACTGATATAGAGTGTTGTTAATCTCCCTTGATCTAGAGTTATGTCCCTTTGATACTTATAATTAGCCACCATCTTGTTTGTGCTTGTTCTTGTTGGGTCAGTAAAATGGTTATTCCTGTATATAGAGTGAGTGAGGGAGAGGCTCTCTGTGGTTGGATATACCAATCACGTGATGAGCCCAGAGTTTTAGGCACAATATCCAAAAGCCCAGACAGATAGATTCCACCAGCGGTACCACGAGGCAGCGATTTGAAGGGCTCCAAGAAATCACCCTAAGATATCTTCTCCAACACACCGTTAAGTCCCTTAAACTCAACTTTATATACAGGAAGGACTTTATATTGTTGTTTGTTATTTCATGTGCTGGCCAATAAATTGGTTGAATTAAAGGAAATATTAATTCGTTTCTTGTTGTTGTTAGTCTTAGAATTGAATGCTATACTAACACAATATTCTTATCTAATATGAGACTAAATTTGTAAAATTTCTTTTTCTTTTCTAGTTTCAACAACCTTGGTTTCGGTCCAGTCAAAAGTCTTTCTTTTTCTTTCGCAAAAGAAGAAACGTAAGCCAAATTTATTTCTACAGTTTATTATAATAACCTACTACACCCCATAGCGCTATTGAAAAGGGATAGACTCCCTCGCTGACTGGCTGATACCGACATTAGGCCGCCCGACGACTTTTTTTTACTACACCCCAACAATACCTCACAATATTATATCTTTTTTATCTTTTTTGTTTAAATGGCTTTAGATATAACTGTTACAAACAACAACAACAAAAAAGTTGATGATTTGGGGTGCCCATTGGATACTTGGTCCATTATTTCTACTAGCAAGAATATGCACCCCTCTGCCAGGTGTAAGTATTTAAGTTTTAATGTAATGAAATATATTAAATTAGAAAGACTAATGAAATTAAATAAGAATGCATATAAAAAGATTACACTTATCTTAATTATATTTGAATTGGTTTCTATATAAAATCATTTATAGGATTGATTTTAATACGTTAGAGAATAAAACAATAATATTAGAAATCAATAACACCAAGTAATTATTTATTTTTTGTTAAACCAGTATGCAAATTAACCACACCATATATTATGTAAATCTTTATTTCTTAGTGATATATAAGACACCTTGCAGGATTGTAAATGCAGTAATAACATGGGCTGTTTTGAGGCAAATCTAACTCAGATTTTCAATGAGACATTTTAATAGATAAGATTTATTTTATTCTATGTATTAATTAATAATTTTGACTATAAATTAAATACTCATTGATAAATTTATGCAATTCCTTAGGGTATTGTGATGTAAGCAGTGATGTAGTTTTGGTTACAGACAGACACCAAATTTCTATTTATTCTGTATTGTTAGACTGCGTAACTTAACAGATAGCTTAACCAAGAGAGTCTAAGAAAACAATAAACGATTAAATAAGGCAACATTAAAGGAAAAAAATGATAGAATGAACTAGAACGATAAATATATATATATATTGATGAACTCAAACGAACAAGTTTACCAAATGATACAAAGGGAAAAAGTTCAAAGTTCTCAACAGACCGTACGAAGAAGAGTGGGTAAAAAAAAGTGTTCAGTTCCGCAGAGATCGGGGATGCGTCTTTTCTGTATGACAATTGTTGAAGATACTACCAATTGTTCCAAAAAGTGAGGTAAAGGGACTAGCCATGTAGAAAGGTGATTTGTGTATGTGTATAGTCATGTGTCTGACCCAATTACACGGGTTGCAGAAATAAGTCAGTCACCAAAATAATTTGCAGAAATGGTTTAGAAGAATGGGGGCCAGTAAAAAGGGGTTATAGCCTGTATGAGAATAATTAGTTATGTGTGTATGTATATGGTATGAATATGTGTTAATTTAAGTGTGGATGGAGGGGGGGTTGTAATAGAAAATATGGATGTGAATGGTAGTGGTGACAGAACACTATTATAATAAGATATTTGTAAGTTATTTCTTTTTATATTAAATATTTCCAATTGTTTAATATGGACTTCAAACCCTCATCTTTATGATTGGCCAGATTCTGCTGTTGGGTCATTCCATGTCAAAACACTTGCAAAAAGTTGAAATCTGTTGAAATATTATTTTTTGTTGTTTTGGAATTCCTTTCAAGCGTAACTCAATCTGAGCCCATGCGCAGAACTGCGTCAATTTGGTCACTTTGTTTTAGGGTACCGTTGGGTTAACTTCCGCTGGTAGGCGTCCGTGACTTGTGTTTTGCTTTGTTTTGTTAGCGAGTGGATATATTGTGTGTAAGGATTGTGAATCATAAGAGATATCTTTTCTCTGATATAACAATGTGAACCTAGCAACAGACGACAGATTATAGTATCACGACTCTTAGTTCTGATCTGTTTACTTTCTTTTTTTTTTTCCTAATTTGTTTACATTTTCACAAAGGTTTGTCATGTAAATAAATTATGTCTCCTGCTCCAATCGTAATAGCAAGGCACGTTGCATAATGGTTAGAGTCGTAGGAAATGGACTTGTCGATCCGAGTTCAAATCCTAGACGAAACTGTTTGTATTTCACATAGCGCTAATACCCTTGGGAAAGGTATGAATCCAACTATACTCTCTCCAGCTATGGGTAAATAGTAGGGCAGACTGGGCTCTTCAACCTTGGTAAGGCAACCTGTCTTGGAGAAGGAAAACATTTGAAGGAAATTTAACCTTGTGTCACATCCTGCTTGTGTGGAGGGGTTGGTAAATATATAATAGCAAGAGTACCTTACCTGCTGATTGTTTCTGAAAATGACTTCAATCCTCTTTGGGGATTGATATCAATCAATTGCTCATAATTGTCTCTATCATCTCAGCAACCAACTAACCAGATTACCTATAAAGGAACAGTAAATAGGGAAGTAGGGGTTTCATGCCTTTATTAGAAAATGCAAGCAAATTAGCCCAATTTCCTAAAAACTTGTTAGCATGTTTATATATTTTTTGTATCCGTTAAAGAGAGCCAAACATGGATCAGTATCCACAGACGTGCACATTGGATGCTGAGAGAATTGTTCTACCGGATTTTACTATTTCATCTTCAACAGCCCAATGTGGTCTTGTTTTGGTAGAGGGACCACAGATTCAGGTAAGTGCCAATGACAGAAATTTGGGGAATTATTGCAATCAACCTTTTTACAATGAATTACGCCAACTCAGCGTATGAGTAGCACAGGGATCTGTGCAGTAAAGTAAGGAGATGATGGTAGGTGTGGCACTCCACCTCAGCCGCTAAAATAATCTCCTTGGTCTAGTGCTAGTGAAAAGGGGATAGACTCCCTCACTAATTGGCTGATACCGACTTTAAGCCACCCTGGCGATTTCACTTACTTACATTTCACATAGCGCTAATACCTTGGCAAAGGTGTGCATCCAACTACTCTCCCTCGAGCTATGGGTAAATAGTAGGGCAGACTGGGCTTTTTAATCTTGGCTAGGTAACCAGTCTAGGAGAAGGAAAACTTTGAATTCAAATCTGTTAAAACCCACTTAAGAAATTGACCTTGTGTCGACCTTCATCAGAGTGAACATTTATTTTGAATGAAAAAATTCGTTGGGAAAAAAACAACAGAGATTTTTGGAAATATTCGAAAATCAAATTTTTTTGTAATAATAAAAAAAACTATTTTGTACCATAACCCCTAGAAAAAAAACCCCAAATATCCAAATCATAACGGTCTATCTTAACGCTCTATTTTCAGCGTTCCAAATTTTTAAAAATTCGATTTTCGAATATTTCCAAAAATCTCTGTTGTTTTTTCCCAATTAATTTTTTCATTCAAAATAAATGTTCACTCTGATGAAGGTTGATTCTTCTATGTGTGCGAAATATTTTCACACACATAAACTGACCGAAACACATGTGTAAGTGATATCGATTAATGTGATATCGATTAAATTCATTTTATCCATCTACATTTCTTTTCTTTACTCATTTTTCCTCATATATATATATATATATATGGAAAGAAAAGAGAAACTATCTACCCTTGTGGGATAAAATTAGAATAGTAGATAATTACATCACAAACAAGATAAAATGAGACCACACCCCATAAATCCGCCTGTTAAAGGTGACCATGCTATTTTTCAGTTAAAACCTGACATGCCAAGCAGATGAGTTTCACAGGAGGCAAGTCATCTCATTCACCATCACTAATGTTTAATCTGTTTTTTTGTTTTTTCTTAGGTTCTTATGAGAGATCATGGAAAGACAATTCCTGCAATTGCGACTCACCCTTTCAAGTAATCAAAACTTATTTCCTTTTTTTCATTTTCATTCTTCCTCCTCCCCCAATCTATATCTTGTTCAATGTTTAATCAGAATAAACATTCCTTCTGACTCTAACAATGATCCTGAAGATTTCTGTGGGTCATCAATGTTTTTTTATGGAGAGGCATCAACTGTCAGGTGGGTGGGATATTGTTATGTTTTTAACATACAGATAAAATATGGGGGATTGAAATGATAATGCAAGACCAGGTTGTTGTAAAATTAACAAGGTTTTATTTAACACAGGGTAGAAAATTGTTTCTACTCTCAAGTGACTTAACCAGAACTTAAAACGCTGCGTTCAAAATATAAAAAAACGCCATCCACAAGTAAGAGGGTGGAAAACCCATTTCAAAGTAAAGGGGAGCAACTCTATTTTTTGTTTAAGTCTCTTTTTTTTAGGTGTACCTAACAGATATACTGGCCTATTCCCTATCTCCTATGTTTTAATTTTCAAAGCAAGTAGGTGCAACCACGGACAGTTTCAAGCAGATTTTTTTTTTTCAAATTAGGCCCCACACACATCGGAAAGAAGTTTTTCAAAACTAAAACTGATTAAAACATATTGCAGATGCGTTATGGTTTTAACAACTGAAGTTTCTCTTTGTATTTATGTTATTCTGGAAACCACAACTTGGTTGGTTGGTTGGTATCCTTCCGTCTACGAGAGACGATGGAGTAGTGTCCAATTTTTTTTTTTTTTAACTACATGGCCTGGGCAGGTTCATAAGGAGGATGAGCTGTTGCCCAAACAGCAAATCCCTCTTCTCCACACTGCTGCTGTGATCCAAAGGTAAGGTAAGGAACCAATGCAGTTTGACAACAGTTAGTGTCGCAGGAGTTGCTGGGTAACACTGGATTTCAGTGTCAAAATATCAATTAATAGAAAAAAAAATTTAATTTAAATAATATTTCTATTGCAGTCATGAAAAAAAAAATGTTTTTTAATATATACATATAAAAATAATTGATAGAAAAAAAAATCTAATTGGAAAAAAAAAAAAAATTGAAAATAAAAGATTTAAGAAAATAAAAAATTAAAAAAATGTTAACGTCAAGTTGTCGTCAACTTGACGGTAACAACTTCAACATGATATAACTAAAAAAAAGTGCATCTAAAAATCGTCTGTTAACAAACAACCGGATTTTGACGGTGAAAAGCAAAACATGTCCTTTTGAATCTAGGTTTCACCTGGGGTGCTTAATGGTGTCTTGGTCCCAAAAACCATTGACTTTGTAGGTTTTCTTACATTTTCTCTGGAACGGCAAAACATGTTCCTTTTAAATTGTTGGGTTTTAATGAAAATATCGTTCCTATGGAACAGTGAATATTACACAGGTCATATTTATCTCAATAAAAAATATTGACAAAAGCTGATCAGAGTTAGGCACAAGGCCATGAATTTAGATCGATGTCACAACAATAGAGTTCAATACTTAGATAGGTGACGATTTAAATGACATCAAGTACTGTAAGCAACTGGATATTAAAATGACTTTGTTTGGCATTAAATAACCTTAAAATGTTTGATATGCCGTTAAACAAAACCAACCAATCAATCAACCAACAATGATAAAATCGGCCCTGAAGGCATGAATACGACAAAGAATTAATATGAAGATGTTCTTTCATATTCAGGTTTAGATAAATGGACTCACACCCGAATGCATATATTAAAATATGTTTAAAAAAATTTTTAAATAAATAAAGCACCCCCCCCAAACAAATAACCCAAAAAACAAAAACAAAAACTGACACACAAATAAAGTATATCAAAATGTAACGAGATTTTTTGTACTTTTTGACACACCTTGTAATCTGAAAAAAAATAACACTCCATTCATTGTTCATTTCTCTCTTGGTAAATACAGCTTCAACCTCGATACTTTTATGACACACCTTATATTCCGAAAAAAATTAACGTTCCATTCATTGTTCATTTCATTTGGTGGATTAACAAAACTAAATAAGAACAAATATAAAGATATTACACTTATTTTAATGTTATTTTAATTGATTTTAATGTTATTTTAATTGATTTTAATGTTATTTTAATTGATTTCTAGTTGAATTATATATAGGATTGCTTTCAATACGTTTGAGAATAATATGATAGTATTAGAAATTAGTAGGAGCAAGTAATGATTTATTAAACCCGGTTTTGTTAAAACCAGTATGCAAATTAACCGCACCATATATTGTGTAAACTTTTATTTCTTAGTGATATAGAAAACACATTGCAGGATTTTAAATGCACTAATAACATGGGTTGTTTTGAGGCAAATCTAACTCAGATTTTCATAGTTGACAAGTTCTTTTTTTTTTCTTTTTAATCAACACTAAGTCTAGTCTTCTGGCTGGTATCAGGTGATCTGCTTGTATCTCAAAAATCTCAGAGATTTTTATTCATCTCCTCTTCTAGAACAGATTCTGGTTTGTGTATATATAATTTGTCAGCATGATCAGATTTTAACCTCTTGCACAGTTCCCAATGGATTGCTTTTCCTACCCAGTCATGTATACTCTTATAATCCTTCTAAATTATTATTATTATTATTATTATTATTATTATTCAGGCCGTTTCTTGCCACGGGAAGTCATGCTGGTTTCCTGAAAGTGTTTGATTACAATGAGAAGTAAGTTTTTGTTATTTTCAATTTTCAGACTCCTTTCTTCTTTTTGTTTGTTTTACCATGTACCCCACGTGTATGAGTTTGGCACAAGGCGCTATTAATATGGGACCACCCACAAACCGAAGCTCGTGGAAGGTGGGTGCATTGATCCAGTCAGCATTCCCCCTCAAGAGGGGCGCCTCAGGCACTGGGCAATAAACCCAGCCTTGCCCCTTTAAATCAAGGGGGCAGGTGTTGCCTGAGGGGTATGGACCCCCTGGGATCAACGATCTTATCTTGTAAGGTCCAGGCCTGAAACTACAGGACACACAGCTCCGAAGAGTTTTTACCTTTAATTGTATTGAATCATCATCATGTCGCGCAATTAGCATGGATATCCCTGACAATCTCTCGCCAACCTTCCCTATCATTCATTTTCCCAGGGAGGTCCTCTGCGCAGCATCCAGCATCCTCACATAGTTGGTCAATGTAGGTCCTTGGTGGGCGGCCGACATTAGCATGTCCATGTATTGGTTTCCACAGGAGAACATCGCTTATGAGTTCATCCTTGCTTCTCCAGCAGTGTCCTGCATGCCTTGTCCGTCTCACTCGGATGGTTTGTGAGATGAGGAGCAGGTGGCCATACAGCTTTATGCCCCCCCCCCACAACAGGTGCTACCTAAAAAAGTTGTAGAAATCAGAAAAGATTAATCAATCTGTTCATTAATTAACGGTAATCTTGAACTTTAAGTGACTAAATTCCTACCATAAAATTGTACTTACACATTATTTTGAAATGAACTTAACCCTCATTGCTTTGAGAGTTAAGTCCTTTGTTCTTACATACAATTAACACACACACACATACACACACACACAACACAGAGACATACAAAGATACAAAGTAACTGTAAACTAAATAAAATGATAATGACCCTTTTTTGTTTTGTTTTGTCAACAGGGTATCCATTTCTAGTCACACATTTGAAAAAGAAATGATTGAAAGTTGCGCTTTCAGTCCAGATGGTTGTCATTTAGGTAAGTAAAGAAAAAACTAGCAGGACCTGTGGATATACCACAATATGATCATTTCATTAGTACAACGTTTGATATGTTTACTTAAGTACTTTAAGTAAACATATCAAACGTTGTATTTTTTAACCATTTTTCATTGGACGTTATTTTCCTACAGAGGGCCACAAGAGAACTAATTTTTAAAGGAGATAAACATTTTCTGAGAATTTATTAACATAAAAACACTGATTATTACACTTTTGGTCATCCATACTTAAGAAAATCACACGTCGCCTGTAATATTGAAATAGAAAGTATGTTTTTTGTTTGTAGATGTTTATTAATTCTGACTAGTCTTATCATTCATCTGTTTTATTTTATCGATTTTTCCCCTTAAACACAACTAACGGTTAAAATTTAAGTTAAAAATAACATAAACCGTGTCCTTAGTAATAATTAAATTCATTACAATCCATGCACTAGCCAAATTTTTCCGTTTTAATTTTGACGACGATTTGCAATTTTAACCATATATATATCTTCTTTCCACAGCAAAAGAACTAAATAGTTTTCTTATCTTTCAGCCGTTGGTTTTGTGAGTGGGGTCATCCAAGTGCTGGATTCTTTCACCTTAAAAGCTGATCCATCTGACATCCATAATTATTCAAAACAATCCATCATTCAGGTTGTCTTTTCGGATGATTCTAATTATCTAGCCGCAGCAGTAAGCATCCATCTTCTAATTCAATTTTAACTTGCTCTCTTTCTCCTCATAAATCAGTTAACTTAGAATTATTATTATTATTATTATTATTATGGATCATGTCACCAATAGGCACCTCCAGCTGTGAGCTAAATTCAAAAGAACAGGTTTTGCTTTTCACCATCAACTTCCAGTTGTTTGTTAACAGACAATTTTTTAGACACGTTTTTTTATTTATTTCATGTTGTTACTTCAGTAGCAATTTTTTTATATTATAAAACTATAAACGAAAGACACGTTTTCATATTAAAGACACGTTTTTTAGTTATTTCATGTTGTTGTTGTTAATTCAATAGCATTTTTTTAATTATAACACTTTAAACAAAAGACATGTTTAACATGGGAATGATTTAACACTGATCCATTGTTATTATCATTTACTCCTTTTGAGTTTTCATATCAGCGTTAGCTGATGGTCTTTCACTGGAGTCTGAGTGACAGCAAGTCTCCTCAGGTCTCCAGGACTCTTCTGAGTATTCTGGCAGATTGCAGCAGTGCAGTGTTCTGAATGGTTTCAATCCTTCCTCTGATTCCCAAACTTTCCAGACCCTTTTCCAATCCTTTTGGGACTGTTCCAAGTGCACCAACTACAATTGGTATCACCTTCACTTTCATATTCCATAACTTTTTTAGTTCTCTGGCAAGGTCCAGGTATTTGTCCAATTTTTCATTTTCCTTTAGCTTCACCCTGTGATCTGCTGGCACTGCAAAATCCACCAGTTGACAAGTTCTTTCTTTTTTGTTTATCAACACTAGGTCTGGTCTTCTTGCTGGGATAAGGTGATCTGTTTTTATTTCAAAGTCCCAGAGAATTTTATGTGTTTTGTTCTCAAGAACAGATTCTAGTTTATGCATATACCATTGTTGTATGGTCAAAATTTAATTCTTTGCATAATTCCCAGTGGATCACCTTCCCAACCCAGTCATGTCTAGTTTTGTACTCCTGTTGTTCTAGTTTGCTACATTCGCAGAGTACATGGTTTACAGTCTCATCTCTGTCGCCGCATAGTCTACATTTACTATTTTGTTGGGTCTTATCAATTTTTGCTTTGATATAATTTGTCCTTATGGCATTATTTTGTGCAGCAATTATTAGTGATTCAGTTTCTCTCTTAAGGTTTCCTTTTCTTAACCATGTCCAGATTATTATTATCATTATTATTATTATTATTATTATTATTATTATTGATTTTAAAAACGTTTTAAGAAAACTTTTATTTATTTATTTCTACTGATAGTTGTAGATATAACTTTTTATTCCTTAATATATGAACACTGAAAATGGCAGAAAAATCAATCAGAGGTGCTGTAGGCTTGAACAGAGTTCTATTTCTTCATCCACAGGATATGGGATTTGTTACATCATTGCTAAAGAAAAATGGATCTTCATTCGTCTTCCTCGGACGTTACCAAGCTCATTACAAGCCGATCCGACAGCTGATGTTTGGAGAGAAATTTAATGCTGAAGAACCTCGGTTGCTCTCCCTTGGTGAAGACAGGATGTTGGTGAGTAATTGACATCTTTACTGTGAATATATATATATAAATATATATTATATATAATATATACATATATTATATTTTGGTCTGAGAATCGCATTAGGCGAGAAAACTGTCAGTAATTAAACATTTGTTGATCCATGTCTTACACTAACTTATTTTTTCTTTAAGTTGGCGCAAAAACTTGAAAAAGATCGAAAAGAAACTACCAGACATGAGATGATCTGTCTTGTTCAATACCAAAAAAAAAAACATATATATATATATATATATATATATAATATATATATATATTATATAAACACAACACACACTAATATATATATATACAGACACACACACACACATATATATATATTATTATATATTATATATATATATATATAGTGAATTAAAAACACAGTCATAAAACGAGTGATGTTTATTTTCGCGCAACGTGCAGTGTTTTCGATCTGTTTTCAATAGATTCTTGCATCAGGGCTTTTGTTAATTTCAAGGAAAAATAAGATTTATCCAGAGAATAAGAATACGGTAGAGTCTTTTTGATTTGTCGGTCAATCTATTTAAAAAAATGTTGAATGAAAACGAGCGTTCTTTGGAATGTTTGAAATTATGAGGAACGCTAAACAAATGTGTGTGAAGTGACATAGACGCTTGCTTATTGGGTGTGTGTGTGTGTGTGTGTGTGTGTATGAAATGGAAAGGAAATTTATGGGCATTAAACTGTTTTTATCATCTTATTTTCTTTCTATTTAATCTCCACCCCCCCCTTGTCGAAAATCAGTCTCAGTCTGTTCAAAACTATCTAAACAAGAAATATGACAAATTTCTATAAATAAAACAAGAATTACGAACAAAATTACGATAATAAGAATTACGACAAAAAAAGAAAAATAAAAGTAATTATGAGTTTGTTTAATGTTTTTTTCTTTAGAATGGAAAATTTTTTTTAAAAAGAAAACATTTAATTTTTCTGCAAGTTTCTTGTGTTAATAGTAGGGGGGGGGGGGGGGTAAATTTTACAGGGTAAGATAGGTGGTACCCATTGTTTATCTATCTATCTATCTATCTATCTCAGTCTATTCAAACTATCCTTTTCATATCTATAATAATTCTACAAATACTCAGATTTTCTTTTTATTAGCGGATAAATTCGATAAGTAAACAAGATTACGAACAAATTACGATAAATAAACCAGAATTATGAACAAATTACAATAAATAAACACGAATACGACAAATTTCTATAATACAACAAGAATTATAGACAAAAAAGAGAAGACCCCCCCCCCAAAAATACATTAACGCTAGTTGGGTTGTTTTTCTTTCAAGTAACACTGACGCCGTAAGCTGGGGTCGTTTTTTAAAATCAACTGGGCAGCATTTCGGGCAAGGAGACCGGTATCAACTTCCTCAAATTACTAACGATAAAATATTTTATTCGTAAGGTGACGGAGAAAAAGCATACAACCAAAGATATACAAACAGATAACATAACGCTCTATAAGAGGAATAATGTGTACGACTGTGCATCGTAGGGAATGTCACTTAACTGTAGCTGGCTGGAGGGAATGCTGCCCCCCCTAAGAGTTAGAGGCCGTCGCGTGCCTTGACTATGTTTCTCGTGCCAGACCTGAGAGTTAAAAGACAGGAATTCAGATTTTTTCCCCGCTTGTGCCAAATACCAATCAAACACTGCGCAAGGGGAGGATAACCCCACACCATCTTTGTCTCACCCCTAACAGTTAGTTTTAAAAACAAAAATCAAACTACATTATTCCTTACAAAACATATAAAAAATGTTAAAAAAAGAAACAAGTTTGGCATTAAATAATCCATAGTGGTTTATGCTATAAACAAACAAAACTATTGGTCTCTAAACACACTGCTCTAAACTGGAGTGCCCTATTTATTGGTGAATTATTTCGGCTAAATCCTACTTAAGCGGCATATATTACACATGTATGTCCCACCGCTGCGAAAGAAAAAAAAAATACTAAAAATCAATTAACCGAAATTTATGAAATTTTCAGTGTTTGATACATTAATAATAAAAGATATCAAGCACCAGTTATTTTATTTAAAAACTTTTAACAATTTTTCAGGTCAGTTAACTTTGAACCACATATCTTTGAGGCGAGAACTCAGATTCACAACATACATGGTTCAAAGTTAATTGACCTTAAAAATGTAAAAGTTTTTAATAAAATAATGGGGTGCATTATATGTTTATTCATTAATATGATCACACTGAAAATTTCATTAATTCGATTAATTCCTTGATTTTTAGTATTTTTTTTCTTTCGGTGGGTTGACATACGATGGTGGAATTTATGTCTATTAAGGTAGGATTTTAATTATTTTTGATTTTATTAATTTGGTGAAAGACATCTCCCAATTTTCTCATATTTTCAGGTTGAAATATGATTAGTTGCGAGTATGTAGATGATGTGAGGATCTTATGATATTTGGTGAATGACATCTCCCAAATCTTATGAAATTTGGGTGAATGACATCTCCAATTTTTCTCATATATTTTCGGTTAATATGAACTTAGTTTGCGAGTACTGGTAGATGGTGAGGATCTTATGATATTTTGTGGAATGACATCGTCCCAATCTTATATATTGGTGAATGACATCTCGCCAATTTTTCTCGATTATTTTTCAGGTTGAATATGACTTAGTTGCGGAGACGTAGATGGATTGAGGAATCTTATGATTTTTGTGATGACAATTCCTCCCAATAATTATGAATATTTGGTGAATGACAAATCTCCCAATTTTTGTCTCATTATTTCAGTTGAAGTATGACTTAGTTGCGAGTAACTGTGATGATGTGGGATTATGATATTTGGTGAATGACATCTCCCAATCTTAATGATATTGGTGAATGCATCTCCCATTTTTATCTCATTATTTTCAGGTTGAATATGACTTGTTGCGAGTACTGGTAGATGATGTGAGGTGATCTTATGATATTTTGTGAATGAACATCTTCCCAATCTTAATGATATTTGGTGAATGACATCTCCGCAATTTTCTCATTATTTTCAGGTTGAGATATGACTTAGTTGCGAGTACTGTAGATGATGTGAGGACTTATGATATTTGGTGAATGACTCTCCTCAATCTTATGATATTTGGGAATGACATCTCCGCAAATTTTTTCTCAATATTTCAAGGTTGAATTGACTTAGTTGCGAGTACTGTAAGATGATGTGAGGATTTATCGATATTTGGTGAATGACATCTCCCAATCTTATGATATTTGTGAATGAACATCTCCCCAAATTTTTCTCATATTTTCAGGTTGAATATGATTAGTTGGCGAGTCTGAGATGCATGTGAGGGATCTTATGATATTTGTGAATGACATCTCCCAATCTTATGATATTTGGTGAAATGACCATCTCCCAAATTTTCCCATTATTTTTCAGTTGCATATGTACTTAGATTGCGAGTACTGTAGATGATGTGAGGATCTTAATGATATTTGTGAAATGACAATCTCCCAATCTTATGATATTTGGTGAAATGACATCTCCCAATTTTTTCTCCATTATTTTCAGGTTGAATATGACTTGTTGCGAAGTACTTAGATGATGTGAGGATCTTATGATATTTTGTGAATGACATCTCCAATCTTATGAGTATTGTGAATGACATCATCCCATTTTCCTAAACCATTATTTTTTCTCAGGTGAATATGTGACTTAGTTGCGAGTACTGTAGATGATGTGAGGATCTTAATGATATTTTGTGAATGACATCTCCCAATCTTAATGATATTTGGTGAATGACATCTCCCAATTTTTCCCATTATTTCAGGTTGAATATGACTTAGTTGCGAGTACTGTAGAATGATGTGAGGATCTTAATGATATTTTGTGAATGACATCTTCCCAATCTTATGTATTTGGGAATGACTCTCCGAATTTCCCATTATTTTCAGGTTGAATATGCTTAGTTGCGAGTACTGTAGATATGGTGAGGATCTTATGATCGATATTGGTGAAATGACATCTTCCCAATTTTTTCTCATTATTTCAGGTGAATATGACTTAGTTGCGAGTACTGTATGATGATGTGAGGATCTTATGATATTTGGTGAATGACATCTCCCAATCTTTTCTCATTATTTTCAGGTTGAATATGACTTAGTTGCGAGTACTGTAGATGATGGTGGAGGATCTTATGATATTTGGTGAATGACATCTCCCAATTTATGATATTTGGTGGAAGACCATCTCCCAATTTTTTCCCATTATTTTCAGGTTGAATATGACCTTAAGTTGCGGTACTGTAAGATGATGTGAGGATGCTTATGATATTTGGTGAATGACATCTCCAATTATTTCTGCATTATTTTCAAGGTTGAATATGACTTAGTTGCGAGTACTGTAGATGATGTTGAGGAATCTATGATATTTGTGATGACATCTCCCAATCTTATGATATTGGTGAATGACAATCTCCAATTTTCCATTATTTTCAGGTTGAATATGACTTAGTTGCCGAAGTACTGTAGAGATGTGAGGATCTTATGATATTTTGTGATGACATCTCCCAATCTTATGATATTTGGTGAAATGAATCTCCATTTTTCCCTTATTTTCAGGTTGAATTGACTTAGGTGCGAGTAACTTGTAGATGATGTGAGGATCTTATGATATTTGGTGAATGACATCCTCCCATTTTCTCATTATTTCAGGTTGAATATGACTTAGTTGCGAGTACTGTAGATGATGTGAGGATTTATGATATTTTGGTGAATGACATCTCCCAATTTTCTCATTATTTGTCAGTTTGAATATGACTTAGTTGCGAGTACTGTAGATGATGGTGAGGATCTTATGTATTTTGGTGAATGACATCTCCCATCTTATGATATTGTGGTGAAAGACATCTCCCAATTTTTCCCATTTTTTTCAGGTTGAATTGACTTAGTGCGAGTTACTGTAGATGATGTGAGATCTTATGATAATTTTTGGTGAATGACACTCTCCCAATCTTTATGATATTTGGTGTAATGACATCTCCCATTTTTCCCATTATTTTCAGGTTGAATATGACTTAGTTGCGAGTACTGTAGATGATGTGAGGATCTTATGATATTTGGTGAATGACATTCCCAATTTTTCTCATTATTTTCAGGTTGAATATGACTTAGTTGGCGAGTAGCTGTAGATGATGTGAGGATCTTATGATATTTTGTGAATGACAATCTCCCATCTTATGATATTTGGTGAATGACATCTCCCAATTTTTCCCATTATTTTCAGGTTGATTGACTTAGTTGCGGTACTGTAAGATGATGTGAGGATCTTATGATATTTTGTGAATGACATCTCCCAATCTTATGATATGGTGAATGACAACTGCTTCCAATTTTTCCCATTATTTTCAGGTTGAATATGACTTAGTTGCGAGTACTGTAGATGATGTGAGGACTTATGATATTTTGTGAATGAACTCCCAAATCTTATGATATTTGGTGATGACATCTCCCAATTTTCCCATTATTTTCAAGGTTGAATATGACTTAGTTGCGAGTAACTGTAGAGATGTGAGGATCTTGATATTTTGTGATGACACTCTCCCAATCTTATGATATTTGGTGAATGAACATCTCCCATTTTTCCCATTCACGCAAATATCATAAGATTGGGAGATGTCATTCCAAATATCATAAGATCCCACATCATCTACAGTACTCGCAACTAAGTCATATTCCACCTGAAATAATGGGAAAATTGGGAGATGTCATTCACCAAATATCAAAGATTTGGAGATGTCATTCAAAAATATCAAAGAATTCCTACATCATCTACAGTACTCGCAACTAAGTCATATTCAACCTGAAAATAATGGGAAAAATTGGGAGATGTCATTCACTCAAATATCATAAGATTGGGGAGATGTCAGTTCCAAAATACATAAGATCCTCACATCATCTACATACTCGCAACTAGTTCATTCAACTCGAAAATAATGGGAAAAATTGGGAGATGTCATTCACCAATATCATAAGATTGGGAATGTCATTCACAAAATATCATAAGATCCCGCACATCATCTACAGTACGCGCAACCTAAGTCATATTCAACCTGAAAATTGAGAAAAATTGGGAGATGTCATTCACCAAATATCATAAGATCCTCACATCATCTACAGTACTCGCACTAAGTCAATGTCACCTGAATAATGGGAAAAATTGGGAGATGTCATCACCAATATCATAAGGATTGTGGAGATGTCATTCACAAAATATCGATAAGATCCTCACATCATCTACAGTACTGCGCAAACTAAGTCATATTCAACTGAAATACATGGGAAAATTGGAGATGTCTTTCACCAAATATCATAAGATTGGGAGATGTCATTCACAAATATCATAAGATCCTCCATCATCTACAGTACGTCGCAACTAAGTCATATTCAACCTGAAAATATGAGAAAATTGGGGAATGTCATTCACCAAATATCATAAATCCTACATCATCTACAGTACTCGGCACTAAGTCATATTCAACCTGAATAATGAGAAAAATTGGGAGATGTCATCACCAAATATCATAGATCCTACATCATCTACAGTACTCGCACTAAGTCATTTCAACCCTGAAAATAATGGAAAATTGGGAGATGTCAATTCACGCAAAAATATCATAAGATGGGAAGATGTCATTCACAAAATATCATACAGATCCTCACATCAATCTACAGTACTCGCAAACTAAAGTCATATCACTGAAAATAATGGAATTTGGGAGATGTCATTCACCAAATATCATAAGATTGGAGATGTCATTCACAAAAATATCATAAGATCCTCAATCATCTACAGTACTCGAACTAAGTCATATTCAACGCTGAAATAATGTAGAAAATTGGGAGATGTCATTCACGCAAATATCATAAGATCTCACATCATCTCAGTATTCGGGCTCGAGCTGCGCAACTAAGTCATATTCAACTGAAAATAAGGGAAAAATTGGGAGATGTGCTTAGCCAAATATCATAAGATTGGGAGATGTCATTCACCAATATCATAAGATCCTCACATCCATCTACAGTAACTCGCAACTAAGTCATATTAACTGAAATAATGAGAAAATTGGGAGAATGTCATTCACCAAATATCATAAGATCCTCACGATCATCTACAGTACTCCGCAACTAAGTCTATTCAACTGAAATAATGAGAAAAATTGGGAGAATGTCATTCAGCAAATTCATAAGATCCTCAATCATCTACAGTACCGCAACTAAGTCTATTCAACCTGAAAATAATGGGAAAAAATGGGAGATTCATTCACCAAATAATCATGAAGATTGGGAGATGTCATTCACAAAATATCATAAGATCCTGCAATCATCTACAGTACTCGCACTAATGTCATATTCAACCTGAAAATAATGGGAAAAATT
>CM042178.1:10203915-10242680 GCA_023376005.1 Doryteuthis pealeii
ATATGAAAACGTGTCTTTCGTTTATAGTTTTATAATATAAAAAAATTGCTACTGAAGTAACAACATGAAAATAAATAAAAAAACGTGTCTAAAAAATTGTCTGTTAACAAACAACTGGAAGTTGATGGTGAAAAGCAAAACCTGTTCTTTTGAATTTAGCTCACAGCGTGAGGTGCCTATTGGTGACATGATCCATAATAATAATAATAATAATAATAATTCTAAGTTACTGATTTATGAGGAGAAAGAGAGCAAGTTAAAATTGAATTAGAAGATGGATGCTTACTGCTGCGGCTAGATAATTAGAATCATCCGAAAAGACAACCTGAATGATGGATTGTTTGAATAATTATGGATGTCAGATGGATCAGCTTTTAAGGTGAAAGAATCCAGCACTTGGATGACCCCACTCACAAAACCAACGGCTGAAAGATAAGAAAACATTTAGTTCTTTTGCTGTGGAAAGAAGATATATATATGGTTAAAATTGCAAATCGTCGTCAAAATTAAAACGGAAAAATTTGCTAGTGCATGGATTGTAATGAATTTAATTATTACTAAGGACACGGTTTATGTTATTTTTAACTTAAATTTTAACCGTTAGTTGTGTTAAGGGAAAAATCGATAAAATAAAACAGATGATGATAAGACTAGTCAGAATTAATAAACATCTACAAACAAAAAACATACTTTCTATTTCAATATTACAGGCGACGTGTGATTTTCTAAGTATGGATGACCAAAAGGTGTAATAATCAGTGTTTTTATGTTAATAAATTCTCAGAAAATGTTTATCTCCTTTAAAAATTAGTTCTCTTGTGGCCCTCTGTAGGAAAATAACGTCCAATGAAAAATGGTTAAAAAATACAACGTTTGATATGTTTACTTAAAGTACTTAAGTAAACATATCAAACGTTGTACTAATGAAATGATCATATTTGTGGTATATCCACAGGTCCTGCTAGTTTTTTCTTTACTTACCTAAATGACAACCATCTGGACTGAAAGCGCAACTTTCAATCATTTCTTTTTCAAATGTGTGACTAGAAATGGATACCCTGTTGACAAAACAAAACAAAAAGGGTCATTATCATTTTATTTAGTTTACAGTTACTTTGTATCTTTGTATGTCTCTGTGTGTGTGTGTGTGTGTATGTGTGTGTGTGTAATTGTATGTAAGACAAAGGGACTTAACTCTCAAAGCAATGAGGGTTAAGTTCATTTCAAAATAAGTGTAAGTACAATTTTATGGTAGGAATTTAGTCACTTAAAGTTCAAGATTACCGTTAATTAATGAACAGATTGATTAATCTTTTCTGATTTCTACAACTTTTTTAGGTAGCACCTGTTGTGGGGGGGGGCATAAAAGCTGTATGGCCACCTGCTCCTCATCTCACAAACCATCCGAGTGAGACGGACAAGGCATGCAGGACACTGCTGGAGAAGCAAGGATGAACTCATAAGCGATGTTCTCCTGTGGAAACCAATACATGGACATGCTAATGTCGGCCGCCCACCAAGGACCTACATTGACCAACTATGTGAGGATGCTGGATGCTGCGCAGAGGACCTCCCTGGAAAATGAATGATAGGGAAGGTTGGCGAGAGATTGTCAGGGATATCCATGCTAATTGCGCGACATGATGATGATTCAATACAATTAAAGGTAAAACTCTTCGAGCTGTGTGTCCTGTAGTTTCAGGCCTGGACCTTACAAGATAAGATCGTTGATCCCAGGGGGTCCATACCCCTCAGGCAACACCTGCCCCTTGATTTAAAGGGGCAAGGCTGGTTTATTGCCCGTGCCTGAGGCGCCCTCTTGAGGGGAATGCTGACTGGATCAATGCACCACCTTCCACGAGCTTCGGTTTGTGGTGGTCCCATATTAATAGCGCCTTGTGCCAAACTCATACACGTGGGGTACATGGTAAAACAAAAAGAAGANGTGGTCGAATATCTTAAATTGGACTTTTAATCGAATTCAGGACTAATTTGTATTTTTTGTTGCGGGGGGGGGGGGAATATATCATGAAGTAGAGATGATCATTTTTTATCTTTAAGGAATAAAAAAAAATTGAGGAAGCATGTCTTTTCGGATGTAATCTAATTCTAGATTTAAACTAAAAATAAAACATGATCCTATTTTGAGGGGATTTTTTAAGGGAAAAATATTCAGGAATTAGTCATTTTAATTGATGATCAAGTGTGTGTAATATATATATATATATATACTAGATTTACTATACTTGTAAAATATCAAAATATAGCAATGAAAGAAAGAATCATCCAGTGTTGATCTTGAATTTAACACATTACACGTGTCTTTTGCTTATAGAAAAATAACACAAATAAATATGTTTATAAGAACATAAACGAATAAATAATTTCATCTTTATTTATTTTTTAATTAAGAGTTAAGGGGAATTTTTTTTTAAGGTAAAACGAACTAAAATTTCTACGATTCGTTGATTTTTTTACTTCCTTATTTTGAACTCAATCATTCCAATATTTTCAAACGTTCTACTATTTTTAACCACAACATTAGGGATTTTTTTTTTTTTTTTAGAATTCAATTTTGTAGGGATTAATGGTATGTATAAAATTAATCAGAGAGAGAGAGAGAGAGAGAGAGAGAGAGAGAGAGAGAGAGAGAGAGAGAGAGGGGTGGTTGTGGTCGACGACGTCCGTCCCTCGGAGAGGAAGAGCATATATACATTTCATGGAGGGAGGTCACCAACACCGTGGGGGTGAACTAATTTTTTTGAAACAGGGGGTAAACGTCGTTAAGTTTAAGAAATAGAGAGAACTCCAAACGATCATGACCCTTTGATAGGAAATATTTTAAAAAAAAAAAAAAAAAATCTATGGAAGGTAAAAAAAAAAAAAAAAAATGAGTCGATATCGGAAGAAGGAAGTAACCATTTCGTTGTTTGTATACGACGATGATGATGATGATCACCATTAATAATAATAAGTAGTAATAAACAGAAACGTTTATTAAGAGAGTAAAACAAAATTAGGAGGGAGAGAACTGAAGATTTTTGAATATCAGATTCTTTTTCAAAAATAATGGATTTGTTTATAAATTAAAAAGAGGAAGGAATTTGGATTTTTGTTTATCTATTTTAGGAGAGCAAAAAGGCGAAAATATATCTATCATTCCATTTATCTTGGAGAAAATGGAAGAACAAGTCCTCCATATTTGATGCCTCAAACAACCACACACACACATATATATATATATATATACATACATACACACACAAATAAAGTCTTCTTAAAATATTATTATACATATGGATAACTAATTCACTTCATAGAATATGATTAAATACTTAGTTTATTTCCAATGTTTGTTTGTTTGTTTTTTCCCTTGATTTTCAATCTTAAAATCTTTAAAACAATTTAAATATAAGGTACACCAAATATAATATCGATTAGAATTTTTTTTTTAATTAAAGTTATTGCATAAGAATTTTCCTTTTTTTTTCTTTTTTTGTTAAACCCAGCCCCCTTGCAATATAGTAAGTAAAATACCCTGAGTAGATGGTCTTATTAAAGAAAAAGAAAACTTATTTTTGTCAAGTTACATAAAATAAAAAGGGAGATTTAGAGTATTAGTATTCCTTTATTAATTAAAAGGAGAAGAAAAAAAAAAAGAAAATAATATATATATATATGATTAATTATTTTTAAAGCACTCTCCAAGACTTCTGGTTTTAAAAAGAAACTCATGTGCCCGTAAGACAAAAAAAAAAATCGAATTCCAACACCTTATCCTTTTTAAATACATTTTCTTTTAATCAACAAATGCTTCGATTTTATATTTATTTTAATAAATTGCTCGAAGCAAATAAAAAAAAAATAAAAACTTTTTCTTGGTTGGTTGAAAATAGAAGACAAAAAAAATTCCCGCTATTTTCTATTTATATTTAGATCGGCAACACCTCTTTCTTAGCCAACATTTTTTTTTACAATTTGATCAAGTGACAAATACTAAATATATTTAATTTCATTTTTTTTTTTTAAAGAAATATAAACAGATAAAATTGATTTAATTTAATAATTCCAAAATTATAATTTTTTTAATCGAAACACATTACTTATGCTATTTAATTATAATTTTAATCTTACCTCTTTAAAAAAAGGAGTTAAAAAAGCAAAAAAAGAAAACTTTTTCTGGACATTAAGTGGAGGATCATTTTTTAATAGTTTTTCTTTGTAAATGGATCCCCAAATTTAATTTTAAGAAGTTATTAGTAATGAATATACGGGGTTTTTTTTTCGTAAAAATAAATAAAATTCAATAATCTACTGATGATTTTTGCTTTTAGTTAATTTTTTTTTTAAATATTTTATCAAAAAAATTAAAATATTCATATTTATTGAATAACAGGGAAAAAAAAATAATTTAAAAACTTTTATATCGTTTTTTATAAGGAAGTTTATTATTTTTTTTATTTTTTTTTTAATATGTAAATTGTATTAATTAAAAAAAGGTGGAAATATTTGAAGTATAGAATATAATATATATATATATATATATATATATATATATATATATATATATATATATATATATATATACATACATTTTAATGGGTAATGAAGGGGGGGGAAATGGAGGACAATTTTTGACTCGGTAAAAAGAAAATACGAAAGTATTTCTTTTCATACTTTCTTCCTTTTGTTTAAAAAAAATATATATTTCTTAACACTTTATGCCTCAAAAAACTCCATAAATATCCCTAAACCCCCAATGATACAATTTTGTGGATTAAATTGTGATTAATTTTAGTTAATTATTAGGAGGGAAAAAAACAAGACAGTAAGAAAAAGGGAAAAAAAAAAACCAGTCCATCAGGACAGAGAAAAATATCGTTTATACAAGATTAAAAAAAGGAAATATTACGAAAAACAAAACAAACCGAGATGCTTTAAGATCATTAAATAAGTAAATATATATTTAATTTTTAGTTCTTGTTAATTTATTTACCTTCTGCTCCGTCATCAACTTCCATATCTTCGGAGAGATCGTCGTCTTTTCTAATTCCACCCGGCATGGCGATTACTTGTAACAGTAAAAAGCTGGTTTCTTTTACGGGAAAAAAGGCCTCCTATTGTAGGATTTATGGCCTGAAATGGCTTTTAGCTGTGCGTCACTTATTATTTTTTTCTTTAAAAAAAACTTGACTTGTTTAATGTCTTCTTCTTCTTCTTGATCTTCGTATTTTGTTGCAGCTTTTGTCCGTTCGTACGCACAGGGCTGCTGCAAGGGAGAAAGATGGAGAGACTACTGCAAAAACGGCAGTAGGATTGCAGTAGACAGCTCCGGAGAGAAAGACAAACTAACAGTTACAGTGAGAGGGGGAGACAGACATGAGAGTTATAATAGAGAATAAAGAAAGGGAGACGAAGGGGGAAAGTAAGAGTTAATAAAAAAACGCTGGTGGGAGGAACATTTCATAAAAAAACCAGAGAGTGGGACTGAAATGGTGGAAAACGTATATAATTATAATGAGAGAAGAAAAGAGGGGAGACGAGGGAAATTGAAAGAAAGATATCAATGAATAGAGAGAGGATTTGAGAGAGAGAGAGATGCTAACTAATAAAAAAGAGAGGGTAAAATATCAAGAAAGAGAATGTAATTTTATTGAGAGAGAAAAAAGAAAGTTAATAAAGAGAGAGTGTTTGCTTAGCGAGAAGTGATAGATACAAAGAATGAGAAATGAAAAAAAGAGAAAGACTAAAAAATAAACACTATTTTTTTTTTTTAGAAAGAGGAGTCAGAGAAAGAGAGATAGATAGAGAGGGAGTAGAATGAGAGTAAGGGGGAGTTGTCAAGGTCGTTGATTCATAAAGAGAGAGAGAGTATGTAAGAGAAAGAGAGAGAGAGAGATCAGAAAGTAAGAGAGGGTGAGTATAAAGTTAAGAGTGAGGGGGTACTAGAATGAGGATAGACAAAAGAGAACGTTAAGAAAGAGGGAATTAAAAAAAGAGTAAGAAATTGAAACAAAGTAGGGGGAGATAAATAAAGAGAGAGAGAGTGAATGAAAAGAGAGGCGAGGTGCGTTTAGAAGAAAGAAAGAGTAAATGAAAAGAGAGAGGAGGCGCGTTTAGAAGGAAAAAAGAGGAGAACAAAAGAGAGTTAGAGAGTATTTTTTAGGGAGAGAGAAAAAAAGGTTGAATGAATGAAAGTGTGGTAATAAATTAAGGATTAATAAAAATATGAATAATAAGAATTTAAAGATACGTATCTTACCTAGTATGGCACAAGTCCATTAAGAGGCAAGAATCAAACAATATGGCAGTTCGCTGCAAGGCTTGTTTAGATTGCAAAAGAAAGCCAAAGGGGGTACGATTTTAATTTTCTACCGGTGCCAGAGATCAGTTTTCGAATTCAGGTGAAAGCCAGAATTTCGAATATTAATGTAAGTACTTTATTTGGCGAAATACAATCTTACTGCGCCCGTGTTAGCCTAAAGCTAAAAAGATACATTTTTTTTAAAGATTAAAAAAAAAAGGCAAAAGAAAGAGTGGCGTTCAAGGGGAGGTGGGGAGGACAGAAAAGTAAAAAGAAATATACAGTGGGAATTAAATCAATAAAAAAACGCAGACAATAGAGAGAAAAATGGCTATAATGAGACATAATAAGAGTTTAGTCGGAGGGGGAAAGCGAGAAAGGGAAAACTCTGAAAAGAAATTAGATAGAGTAAGAAACAAATAGAGGGTGAGTAAAAGAGAGACGGGAGGGGGAGCGAATACATCGAGAGAGGAAAGGGGAGAGTAAAAATTCAAAAGTAGGAGGTCATACTATAAAGGGAGGGGAAGGTTAAGAGAGAATGATGGTGGGAGGTTGAATAAGTACAACGGAAAACAAACAGAAGAAAAGGGAAGCATATATATACCTACAAAGAAACAACGGGGAGGGGGAGAGTCAATAAACTTTAGAGAGAGAGAGGGGGAGTAAGAATTGGAAAAAGTTGTTTGGGGAGTAGTGGGAAGAGTATGCAAAAAACAGAGAGGGGTAGTTCACGAGGAATAGTGGGAGAATAAAAGATAGAGGGTCTGAGTAATATAAGCAATGGCAACGAATAAGTTCTTGGGTTACAAAAGTAAAGAATTATTACTACTAATACTACTAATACTACTACTACTACTACTACTATCTTTAATATCATTTCAAAGGAAGTATGAAGAATCTTTTTAAAATACCAAAAAATAAATAATTAAAAAAAAAAGAAAGAAAACAAAATTTGATAAAATTAATATAAATTGCATTGATAAAGAGATGGTACTGGAGATCTCAGAAGTGAATTCAACAACCTAGTTCTAAAAAAAAAAAGAAATTAAAAACACAAAAAATTTTAAAAAAACAAATAGATACGATAGAGTATGAACCACCATACATTGGGAACTATTCAAACGGCTTGAGTTTGACCATGTAAGCAAATGTCGAAACAAAGAAGATGGCCTCTACCCTCCTCAAAACAGAAAAAAAAAGAATTTACTGAGATTTGTGGGTATTGAAATAAATTAAAATGAAAAAAATAAAAAAATGAAAAATCTCATAGGAGCCCTTAGACAGGAAGCACCCTCAGGGCATGCACAAAAAAAAACCGTCCTACTACCAAGAGATCCATTGATGGTTCCAACGTAGGCTTTGACTGGGAACACACATTGTTGACTGGCTCGGTAGAAAGTTTCCTCTCTAAGAAATTGCTGTTTCTTTGTTACTTCTTTTTCCTGCCTTTAATTCATTTTCTGCCTGACAACCCACAAGAAGGTAGAACCAAGTATATAATCGGGTTTTAAAGAAATAACCAGCAAACACGCACCAAATGCCACAACAATCTGTTATTATTATTATTATTAGTAGTAGTAGTAGTAGTAGTAGTAGTAGTAGTAGTAGTAGTAGTAGTTTTTCACACCAGCATTAGCTGATGGTATTTCCCTGGAGTCTGAGTGACAACAAATCTCCTCAGGTCTCAAGGACTCTTCTGGGTATTCTGGCATATTGCAGCAGTGCAATATTCTGGATGGTCTCAATTCTCCCTCTGATTTCCAGATTTTCCAAACTTTTTTCCCATCTTTTTGGGACAGTTCCAAGTGCACCAACTACAATTGGTATCACTTTGACTTTCATATTCCATAGTTGTTTTTTTTTCAGTTCTCTGGCAAGTTCCAGGTATTTGTCCATTTTTTCGTTTTCCTTCATCTTCACCCTGTGATCTGCTGGAACTGCAAAATCCACCAGTTGACAAGTTCTTTCTTTTTTGTTAATCAACACTAAGTCTGGTCTTCTTGCTAGGATAAGGTGATCCGTTTTTATCTTAAAATTACCAGAGAATTTTATGCGTTTCATTCTCAAGAACAGATTCTGGTTTATGCATATACCATTTTGCTGTATGGTCAAAATTTAATTTTTTGCATAATTCCTAGTGGGTCACCTTCTTAGCCCTAGACATGCCTAGTTTTGTATTCTCGTTGTGATAGTTTGCTACATTCGCAGAGTATATGGTTTACAGTCTCATCTCTGTCACCGCATAGTCTACATTTACTATTTTGTTGAGTCTTATCAATTTTTGCTTTGATATAGTTTGTCCTTATGGCATTATTTTGTGCAACAATTATTAGTGATTCAGTTTCTCTTTTGAAGTTTCCTTTTCTTAACCATGTCCAAGTCTTTTCAATGCAACCTCCGCAATTTTTCGTTTGAAGTGTCCATATAATTGTTTTTCTTCCCATTTTTGTTTTCTAGTTTTTATTGTTTTTCTGTTTGTCCATATATTGCATCTGCTATTGTTGGCTGCCATAAGTAATCTTTATTTGCGCTTTTTTGTATATTCTTCAAGTTGTTGGATTGTGGCCTCTACGCAGTCCTCTATGTTGGCAAAACCTCTTCCCCCTTCCTTTCTTGATACATATAATCTATTATTATTATTATTATTATTTCACTCCATTCGGGTTTTTCACACCTGCCGTAGCCGGTGGTTCACAGGAGGCTGAGTGACAGCAAGTCTCCTCAGGTCTCCAGGACTATTCAGAGTATTCCAGCCGATCTCAACAATGCTGTAGTCTGGATGGTCTCGATTCTTCCTCTGATTTCCAATTCATCCAGACTCTTTTCCAGACCACTGGGGATCGTTCCAAGGGCCCCAATTACAATTGGTACGACCTCCACCCTCATGTTCCACGGTTTTCTCAGTTCTCTGGCAAGGTCTAGATATTTGTCGATCTTTACGCTCTCTTTCATTCTCTTTGATTGACCGGGACGGTAAAATCCACAAGATGACAAGTTTTCCACCTCTTGTCAATCAAAACTAGGTCTGGTCTCCTGGCCGGGATTAGGTGATCCATCTGTACCTCAAAGTCCCAGAGAATTTTGTGCGTCTCATTCTCCAAGACATATTCAGGCTTGTACATATACCATTTAATTGAATGGTAAAAATTGAATTTCTTGTACAGTCCCCAGTGAATCACCTTTCCCACCCAGTCATGTCTAGTCTTGTACTCTCTTTGTGCGAGTTTACTGCATTCGCTTATTATGTGATTGACAGTTTCGACTTTTTCCCCCACACATTCTACACTTGCTATTCCGTTGTGTCTTATCTGTTTTTTTCTTTTATATAATTTGTCCTTATGGCATTGTCATGTGTTGCAATTATAAGAGATTCTGTTTCTCGCTTGAGGTTTCCCCTTCTTAGCCATGTCCATATCTTCTGATGTGCGATCTCTCCTGTGTTTCGCTTGAAGTGTCCATGTAGTTGTTTTCCTTCCATTTCTGCTTTCTTGTTTTTGTTATATTTGCGTTCGTCCGTGTGTTGCAATTGTTTTTTTGGGGGGGAGTCTGGCTGCTGCTATTAGACTCTCTTTGCTCTTTTTTTTGTATATTCATCGACTGCTCGAATTGTCGCATCTACACAATCTTCAATGCTGGCGAGACTTCTTCCCTTATCTTTTCTTGATACATATAGTCTGTCAAGGCAAATCCTTTTCCTCCAATTTAATCGGTCTCTGGTTGCGTCTTGCCAACTGCCTATGAGGATGTTCAAGTCCTTCAGGTTTCTCTTGATGTTGTCTTTGTACCTGACCTTTGGTCTACCGATTCCACGTGATCCCTCTCTCAGTTAAGAGTACAGAATCTGCTTTGGTAGTCTGTCATCCCCAAGTCTGTTCAAGTGGCCTGCCCATCTCAGGTTGCGTTCCAGGTTTCTCTTGATATTGTCTTTGTACCTGACCTTTGGTCTACCGATTCCACGTGATCCCTCTCTCAGTTGAGAGTACAGAATCTGCTTTGGTAGTCTGTCATCCCCAAGTCTGTTTAAGTGGCCAGCCCATCTCAGGTTGCGTTCCAGGTTTCTCTTGATGTTGTCTTTGTACCTGACCTTTGGTCTACCGATTCCACGTGATCCCTCTCTCAGTTAAGAGTACAGAATCTGCTTTGGTAGTCTGTCATCCCCAAATCTGTTTAAGTGGCCAGCCCATCTCAGGTTGCGCTGGACAAATATTTCGTGCATGCCAGGTAGTCCAGTTCTCTTCAGGATGGCCCTGTTTGAAACATGTTGCCACCACTTGACATTTAATATACTGCGCAAGTGACGCATGTAGTAGATATGTAGTCTGTGGGCATCCGCTTTGTATACCGACCAAAATCTAAAACCTACATAAACCAACCAACGTTTAGTTCGATTTATTTTAATCAATTTATTGAAATTCCATTGTGAAAGATACTTTGATATCTTTTGAATTTTCATGGACACAAATGTGGGAATTAAAATAAAATTTAAATAGAATTAAAAAAAAAAAATGACAATTTCCCAGGAACCCTCAGACGGGAAGAAAACCTCTGGGTATGCGAAGAGTAAATTTATATGTGGTATGCGTGTATGGGTATCTGTGTCTACATGTATTCATGGGTTCGGGTGCATGCGGTGGTACTCTGACTCTTAAATGAAATACACAAGACATAGATAAATGATAAATAAACAACCAGATATTAATTACAGGGATTCCTGCAAGCAATAAAATTAGCAGGAAAAAAGAAGGATTAACCATTGAATTGTAAAATCTTCAAAAGAATGTGTATAAAGTAGGGACTGGCAAAAGAAATCGGATACTACGAGTTTTAAAAGCGAATTAAGAATAATTAAATCTATTATTTAAGGTTAAACTTTGTCTAAATCGATAAGTAGTAACATAATAACCATCATTAAAAAAAAAGAAAAATATAATTACATATGCAGTTTATTTTTAAAAGATTTAAAACTATTTGTTTTGGTCAATTTCGACGCGATCTGCCATTTTGGCTGTTTTTTCAATGGTTTTAGGCGCTTGTTTACAATTTTAACGTAACATTTGGAATGGAAAAAAAATTACCAAAAATCAGGTAATTATCCGATTTTAATGAAATTTTCAGTATTGATTTATCAATTAATGAATTTTATAATGCATCAGTTATTTTATTTCAAAACTTTAATTTAGAATTTTTGCTATGAAAAATTAATATATAAAATTCATTTAAAATAAAAAAAATTCGGATTTTAAGTTTAAAATGTTATATTTTTAGATTCTAAAAATAAATATCTACTTAATGCAAACCTTATTTTTTTCGAAAAAAAAGTATACGTTTTGAAGAAAAACTCGATTGAAAATGTACACCCCCCCCCCTTTTTAAGCAGAAAAAACATCGATGTATAATTTTTTCTTTTATAAAAATAATAGCCAATTAAATAATTATCGAAATGAGTAAAAAAGAAATCTCCAAAAAATTAATTATTTATTATTTTTTTACATTTTATTTTTCGATTTTCGGTACTTATTTTCTCATTGAAGCGCAACCGCAAAAAAAAAAAAAAATTGTTTCTATTCATAAGTTCGGTCTTTTATCTCATTATTTATACTGCAATTAGTAGAATATATGACCAACTTGAAAAACATTTTACGTCCCCAACATAAGGGGGGTCAAAATTAAGTGACCTGAAAAAATGAGAAAGTTTTGAAATAAAATAAATAATGCATTATAAAGATCATTCATTGATACATAAACACTGAAAATTTCATTAAAATCCGATAATTCCCTGATTTTTAGTAAATTATTTTCTGTAGGGGGGGGGGCTAAAGTCATTTTGTCAAAAACGCATTTTAGGCTCAGTTTGCCAGTCCAAAGGTAAGCAAAGACAAGGGCAAATAGATTTCTTCTCCAAAGAAATATAGTTCCCCATAAAAAAGAAGAACTATCCCTTCAATGAGTGAAATTTTGTTTGGATTTGGTTTTTGATGTTATCTCTGGTTGTTTTTTCTTTTTGTTTTGTTTTGTTTTTCATGTACATCTTTATAACTAATTTGTTATATTTCAACTCCCAACCTAATTTTGTCAATCATCCTAGGGAATTATTCACCTAACTAAAGAAAGGGTTATTTATAGTCCTTTTTAGAGGTAAAAAAAAGTGTAGTCCTCAACGTCCGCGGTGAAATGGATTTTAGATAGACAGAAAAGAGACAGCTACATTTAAAGATGGTCTGTTTGATAGCAGCAGACAAATATCTTCACTGTAACTGACGTGGAGTCGTTAGGCCGATGTTTTAATCTTCTTTCTTAACCGAAGCCGGCCCTATTTATTTAATCCAGATAGGCTCCAAATTCAGACCTTTTTAAAACTTCTTATTTAGGCGCGAAGGCCTCTGATTGGTTAAAAAATATAATCTTTATTTTTACTTTATACTTGCGCCGATCCCATGCGCAAATGCCTATTTTCATGATTGTTATTTTTTTGCTTCTGGTGAGTAAACTTCCGGCTTCCTTTATTATTCGTATCACTACAAAATAATTGAAAAAAAGATATTTAAAATACATGGAGCTTGCCTGATGTGACACACTACTGGTACATCAACTAGTGTACATATACTAAAATCATAAGACCATTTTGTCTGAAGGGAAAGAGATTCCAAAAGGTGCGTAGACGAGCAAGAGAGTTAAGGTCCATCCAGTTTTGTATTTTTTCTTTACAAAGGAATGTTGACATTCCTACTACTATTCGCATGCTAAAAGACGATTATACTATCCCACCCCTCTGAGGTGACTTCGCGACCCTAAGAGTGCACCCGACACCAGATCTATTACCATGACAACGACCGAGGTGGGCCTCTTTTGCGCCAAAAATTCGCGCACGTCAAAAACCACAGTTGAAGAATCTGACCGGCAGTCGACACGTGAAATTTCGAGCTCCAAAAAATTACACATTTTGATTTAAAGGATGGGCGATCAAGGAGATTGACTACGAATTAAAAACCAGTCCACTTTGGATAGAAAGAAGGAACCACCGATGATAAAAAAAAAGAGTAAAAAAAAAAAAAAGGGGGGGATTGAATAATTGTTTTTTTTAAAGGAACTTTTTGACGGATTCCAGCGGCAGTATAATTGTCTTTTTGAAAAAACTTTTTGACGAATTTCAAGGACACAGTGAGTTAAAAAGTGAAGTTTATCATATTTTTGTTGTATTCTGTGAATTCCTATTGTTTGCTGTGCATTTCATGTACTGTTGATATGTTTTGATATTTGTATCTGTTCGATTGCTCGCCCACTCATTTAACATAAGAACTACCTATTAGTTTTATTCCCCCGATCCCACGTAGACTTGTATATATGCTCTTACCCCCCTTTCTTTTCTTGTACAAAAAGTTGTAATTAAATATGAATAAACTCTTGTGTGTTTATTTAAAGTTTTAATCGTCTTTTCGTCATTCAGCGTTGTAGCCTTTCGTTCGGTTTTCTCCCCCTCCTTTCACGGGAGCAAAGAGAGGTGTCTGAAATTTCCATCCCTTTTGTATTATATTCTTTTTATTTTCTACATCTGGGACCTTTCTCGCATTTTTAAAAATTATTTCTTGCTGCGTGCGCACACTGGTCGACCCTAACGAGTGTGGGTGCCTAATACTGAGAACTGAAAAAAAAAACTGTGGAACATAAAGATTTTTGGTAATAGCAATTCTAGTTGATGCCCTTGGAAACGGACCATAAAGGTCTGGAAAAGAGACTGGCGGGAGTGTATAGCAGAGTAAGAATCAACTGTTATATAGCCAGATTTCGCTTCATTTGTACATGATATGCACCCGGTTTTCTCGGCGCCAATAAACGTATGATATATACTCCATTTAGGGGCCGGGTTAGCTCAGTCGGTAGAGCGTTCGGCTAGAAACCACTGTAGAAGTTATCCTCCAGATATAGAAACAATGATACTCACCATCGCAGTGGGGTTCTAACTACCGTCGAGTTAGCAGACGAGAACAACAGGCAAGCTGTAACTTAATACAGTCCTTGCATGCTGCTGGCATAATGCAAAGTGGTGGCTGAAGAGTGGGTACTTATCCCTGTTTTTACTAACCCTGAAATCCAACAGCCAATCAGAACTCAGGAAATGAACTTGCCTGAGTTCATAATGGAACAATCCAAAGCTCCATATAAGCCACCTACCAAACTCTAGTTTTAGTATTGCATTCATCTTGTAACAGAGTTTACACAAAATCCAACAACCACAAGGTTCCTAGTTCGATACCGGTCCTCGCCAACTCAGCGTATAAGTAGCACAGGGATCTGTGCGGTAAAGTAAGGAGCTGATGGTAGGTGTGGCGCTCCACCTCAGACGCTAAAATAATCTCCTTGGTCTAGTGTAAGTGAAAAGGGGATAGACTCCCTCGCTGATTGGCTGATACCGACTTTAGGCCGCCCCGACGACTTTACTTTTTATATACTCCATCGTCGTACATTGGGTATATACATGGAGATAGTGGACTCGTGATAGAGAGAGTCTTCGGGTGAGAGAGAGAGAGGGGGGGAGAGGGGGAGTCTAGTTTTTGTTTCATCTTTACTTCTTTTGGCTATGATCGTCCAGTGCTGTTTCCTTTACTTCTATCTTTTGACCGGTTGTCATCTTGTCGTCTCTTTCATCTTCTTACTACTATGTTGCTGTTTCTAGCTAAGGGCTTATTTTCAAGTCATGCATTAATCAACTACAAGACTGTTTTTCTTTGATCAAAGATTTATTTCTGCATTGCCCATTTTCAATACACCGTGCGGTCTGAGTTACAATCAAAGCAGAGAGATAGACATCCTCCCTGCCTGACGTCTGGTTGAAAACTGACTTGCTAACTAACCCTATCACGTGACTCACGAGATTCGCGCCTCTGGGGTCAGTTGGGGTTACTGTTACCTTTACTGTTTATTTTTCCATCCCCTGATCTAAAAAACAATGGCCCCTTAGAATTCTCGGTACAGGGTATTGTAAAAAAAATCCTTGCCACCACACAATTATGCAACACAACAACATTCAGACCAAAACACTGAAGAAAATCGGTTAGGATACTTAGAAGAGCATATGAGATGGGGGGCAGGTGTCCATACAGCTGCTTCCTTGTGGGGTGCTGCTTCCACGACTGCTTCCACGAAATATCACAAAACAAGCATATGGTAGCAAAAGAAAAACAGACGAGAAAAATTGGATTCATTTGGTTTATTTAAAAAGTAAACAAAAGCTGGAATTGTTGAGATGATAAAGTCTTTCCTAGCTTGGTGAATTGAGGGCCGACGTGGTGGTGGTGGTGTTGGGGGGGGGCTCGCAGCCTCCGCGGGCCATCTGTGAGTTTACTGTAAAATAGTTTTCCGGGGGGGGGGGGTCTGTCCAGAGCGGCGACACCTTCGTCGTCATGAACAAGCAAATGTAGATGGAAACTTCCCCTGCAAAGTGTATGACCGCATCTGCAAGTCCAGAATTGGACTAATGAGCCACCATAGGGTCCACAAATGAAGACATTGAGTTACGTCATCGATTCTGCGACAGACTTCATAAAGAAAGAAGAAGAAGAACATTAAACAATCAAAACGGACATTATTAGGTATTATTTATTACCAAACACTACAGCATTATAACTCTGTAACCAGAAATAAGAACTGTAACACTTTTGTAACTAGAAATAAAATTGTGTCTCTACTTTAACACACAGATACACATATTCCTGATATTCTCTCTCTCTCTCTCTCTCTCTCTCTCTCTCTCTCTCTCTCTCTCTCTCTTTCTCTCACACACACACACGCACACACACACACGCACACACACACACACACACACACGTTCTTGATACTCTCTCTCTCTCTCTCTCTCACACACACACACACACACGACACATACCTTTTTCGGGTGTGGGTTTGAAGTCTGTTCTTGACTGACGACTTGGTTCTGTGTAACACGGGGATGTGGCGTGGGTCGGAGGTCGGTATCCCTTTGATCTTGCCCTGTTAGGAGCGACGTTATGTGCCAACGCCGATAGTCAACTGACTTATCGACTTTAAGTCAGCTGTTTTTATACTTGTCAGTAGGCTCGAGAAACGCTTTGAAAGGTTTTTTGGGGAAAATTTATGATTGGTTGAAAAACGTTAAATAGGGGATATTTTTAATTGTTTATGAAATTTGTTATTCACCTGGAAGCCTGCATGGAGCCTATGTGCAGAACACTTGTTTTGTTCATTTCGTTTAGAGCTACTGTCGAGTCAACATCCGTTTGATGTTACATTTCTCAGTAGTTTAGGTTCTGTTTCGAAGTGTTTTGTTTTTCTTTTTAATTTGTTTTGTTGGTGAGTGGATGGATTGAGTTAGTAAAATTTGTGAATCAAGAGAAATATCTATTTCTGTTATAACACCTTCATTGCAAGTCTCAATCCTTTTTATCATATATCTGCGGAAAAGGCGGTGGTTGAGGGTCTTAGTGTCCTGGGTTTGATGTTAAATTGCATCTAAGTTTCAATTCTAGAGCTCTGGGTAGTGTGGAACACCCCTTCATCGGCATTACTCCCAGGTCTACAGACACGGAGTGGTAGTACATGTTAGGGTCCCATCTAAGGATTAAATATATAAAAAATGAGTTTAGAAAAATGTGTTTTAAAGAACTGAGTTTGAAAAAAAAAATGTTGAATACCATCAAGAATGAATAAAACAAAACATCTTCGGAATAAAATAACCCAACAAGGGTTGACATGCCGTAAAACCAAACCAAACCAACCACCCTCTTTCTATTTTTCTCTTTTCTTCCCATTTTTTATTTTCTCTTCTCACTTAAACTCTTTACTGCTAATCTTTTTTCTTTTCTTGATCATTTTATTTGAGTTTGAGCTCAGTCGGTAGAGCGTTCGGCTAGAAACCACAAGGTTCCTAGTTCGATACCGGTCCTCGCCAACTCAGCGTATGAGTAGCACAGGGACCTGTGCGGTAAAGTAAGGAGCTGGTGGTAGGTGTGGCGCTCAAACTCAGATGCTAAAAACAATCTACTTGGTCTAGCGCTATTGAAAAGGGGATACACTCCCTCGCTGACTGGCTGATACAGACTTTAGGCCGCCCCGACGACTTTACTTTTTTTTTTACATATATGGGGCACAAGTGAATTATGGGGTATATGTGGTTTGGGGTTTTTTAAGGTTAGATGTAGGTATCTGAATATTCTTGGTGCGTGTTCCTCATGTTTTCTTTTAACCCCATCTCATTTTTGGTGGGCGCGCTGAGGGTATTCAAAAAACGAGAAAGGAAAGAGACAAAGGCGGAAGGTGGCTTTATGACTTAGGCTTTATTGAGCGGCTCGGTTACTTGCAGCAAGGATGTATCCCCCCTGGTTATTAGGAGCGACTACACTCAGTTGCGGCTTCAATTAAAAATGGCCGAAATATTCTTTTGGAGACAAGGAGTTTTGTCGGACATACTCAGAGGTTTTTTTCCGGTGAAGGCTCCATGGGAGTTTATTTTATTCTATTTTATTTTTGTTTTATTTTAATCCCCACATATTTTTCCTTTGATTAAATGTAATATGTGGGCTCATATTAGATGTCGGGCTCTAATTTTGGAATGGTACTACGTATTGAGGTTTATTGTTGTATGAAATTAACTTATTATTTCGAAATAGAGGTGTGAAGTGACGACCGAAAGCAACCACCGTAATTAATGTCGTCGATACAACCGCAAATCTCACTTGTCTCTAGTCCAACACAAATGCTCACTGGTCTCTCATCATCATCATCATGTCGCGCAAGTAGCACGGATATCCATGACAATCTCTCGCCAACCTCCCCTATCATTCATTGGCCCTGGGAGGTCTTCTGCGCAGCAACCAGCATCCTCACATAGTTGGTCAATGTAGGTCATTGCTGGGCGGCCGACATTAGCATGCCCATGTGTTGGCTTCCACAGGAGAACGTCGCTTATGAGTTCGTCCTTGCTTCTCCAGCAGTGTCCTGCATGCCTAATCCGTCTTACTCGGATGGTTTGTGAGATGGGAGGCAGGTGGCCATACAACTGCCTCCTTGTAGGGTGCTGTTTCTACGACTTGTTCAAGACTGCACACAGCATTCTTGGGCAGCTCCCATCTAGCTTATTCACAAGACGCTTCATTAAGGTATAAGTTGTGCAGCCATACAGCAGTACTGATACAACTGCAGCCTGGAAGAATTGTTGCTTTAGCTTGTCAGTGAGATCGGATTTCCATATGACTGATAATTTGTTTGTGGCCGACCATGCCTTTCCTATTCGTGTATTAACATCGCTTTCTGTGGATGAGATATTACTACCTAGGTATGTGAATTGTTATACTGGCTTAAGAGGCTTACCGTCTAGTGTGGAGATGTCTCCTTTCTTTTTGAAACACATGAACTCAATTTTATCAGAGTTCACATAAAGGCCAATATTCTTTGCTGCCTCTTCCAAGCTATGTAGTAGTTACTCAGCCTGTGCCGGTGTATCTGCAAGAAGTGCGAGGTCATCAGCATAGTTTGCATCTGTAACCGTCTGTGTGGGATATCGCCTGCTTCTTGCCTTTCTTAGCGTGAAACCTTTTTCTTTTATGGTATCTAATGATGTTTGGAGTACATAGTCTAGGCATATTATAAATATATATGGTGCTAATGTATCTCCCTGCAGGACCCCATCGGCAATGTCAAAGAAATCTGTATCGCCATCAGGTGAGCATACCATTGCTTTAGTGTCTTTGTAGAGCATAATTATGGCAGCAACAGTTTCTTTGGGGAGACCATATGCTAGTAGTATTTGTTCCATTTTCCCTCTGTGTATGGCATCAAATGCCTTGGAGAAATCTACGAATAGCAGCGTTGCCTCTAGATATTCTTTGCTCAGGCCCCTTCTATGATTCGTCGAATAGTCAGGATCAGAGAGGTTGTGGATCGATTTCTGCGGAATCCATTTTGGTTTTTCCTAAGGAAACGATTAAGAAGCTCTAGTCCGACGCAAATGCTCATTAATCTTTGTTCTGGTTATTTTGTCACTCACTACCTCTCTTTTCTGGTTAGGAAGATGAAAAACAACTGCCCTGTGGTAGGGAAGGTAGCCCTTAAATAATAATTTACAGACCACTGCACTCACCGAGATCTTACCTCCGGGCCAATTACGCTTAGTGCTGCCCGACCTATGCGAAATTTGCATACGCGCCAACACAATCTCGAAGCTTGGGAGTGTGTTTTCCTTAACTTAAATTACTCTCTTTTGGAGCCAACCCCCTCTCCCCGTGCAGGTCAGACATGTATGGACGTGCTTCGTTCTTGGGGGTAAGGGATATTCTCGTCTAGAATTGTTTTGTTGTTATTTGGAGGATTTTCTATTTTTTCTATCTTTCATTTTTTAGTGATACGAATAATAAAGGAAACCGGAAGTTTACTCACCAAAAGCAAAAATAACAATGTTGAAAATTGGCATTTGCGCATGGGATCGGCGCAAGTATAATATAAAAATAAAAATAATATTTTTGGACCAACCAGAGGCCTTTGCGCCTAAATAAGAAGTTTAAAAAGACCAAATTTGGAGCCTATCAGGATTATATAAATAGAGCTGCTTTTGGTTAAGAAACCAGATCAAAACATCTGCCTAACGACTCCACGTCAGTCGCTGTTAAGATATTTGTCTGCTGCTAACAAATAGACCATCCTTAAATGAAGCTGTCTCCTTTCTGTCTATCTAAAATCCATTTCACTGCGGACATTGAGGTCTACACTTTTTACCCCTAAAAAGGACTATAAGTAACCCTTTATTTCTCTACTGCTGAATATTCTTACTACTTCATCTTCTACTGATCTAAATACATGAACTTTGAATGAATATTACTCTTGTAACTTTTATTGTTTTGAATACAAGGTTTATTTATTATTTCATTGAATATTTGTCTTTCTTTTCTTACTTGTTCGATCTTATGGAGGTTTGGTTATAACTATATATCAAATATATATATGTAACGTGAGTTTAAAGTTCAACATACTTTGGATACAAATAACTCCGACAAAGGTTAATAGACAAACATTTAATACCACAGCACATGGATAACAGTAGAATACAACGTTCATAGTAAAGAGTACATACAAAAAGAGGTACACAAATAAAGATAAGACACATTCATGAATGATACAGATATACAATAAAAGGCACAGACATGAGACTAGGAATAGTCCATGCTGTGAGGACTTACAGTAATGTAAGGGGGGCGGAGCCCCACGAGAGGGTTTAGATAGAATCTACCCCATGTGGCTCGTAGTTGGTGAAACCGGCAAAGAGGCCGAAAGGATTTGAAACCGGCGCTTAAAATACTGGTGCCCTAGCGGGCATCATCAAACTAAAAGGGGCAGACAACTCCACCAGGCGAATACAAACAAACGCTACATATATATATATATATATATATATATATATATATATATATATATATATATGGTGATTGCCGCTTCTTGACAGAATAAGGCCATTTCTACAAGTAGTCCAGATGTGAGCAGTTGTGAGCACGCAGATAGCCCACGGATCCAGCTTGTTTTTTTATGTACCCCATCACATATATGAAATCCTCGACATACAGGCGCTGCCACACAGGTCAGACTTCAATGTAGGAAATGTTTCCATGGTGTCCGTCATGTGTCGCTTCAGAATGGAGGGCTCGAGTCACCTTACCTCAAACTTCTTACAGCTATCATCGGCCTGTCTTTCCATGAGGATGTGTATCCAGACCTCCTGTCAATTGGCCTTATAGCTGGAGCTGATTTCCGCAGAGCATCGGTGTCTGTCCCTTATCAAGATACTTCCCTGTCACGATGCAAGTATGTAGTTTGGGTTTTCCCAATCTCAAGATCGGGAGGTGTCCAGACATTCCAGGTGGCTATTCTTAGCCTTGTTTTGTGTTGTAGTATTTCTAGTTTTCGCCCAGCTAATGTGGACAACCGTCGAAATGTTGGTTTCTGGCCAGCTTGATAGGTGAACTGGCATTTGTTTAGGTCACTTTCTCTAGACACTTCCCAAATGGCTGGGTGAACAGTGTTAACCGGGGCTGCTCATTCACCCACAACTCGCCGAGGCACGTTGCTGTTCGATCAGCAAAGCTGTGACGTTAAGTGCGCCACGAATCACGCCGTATGTATGTAGATTCACATTTGCATGCTTCATCCCGTCAGGCCTGCATACCACACCATTCCTACATCACTCGGGGACTTGTAGAAATATCTGACATGTTTTGTTTTACATGTTGCGTGCTTGTGCGACACGCACCGCATGCTCTCCTTCCCCAAAGTCAAGTATCAGTGACAAGCCGAGGCAAGATGACTGGGAGACTTTGGGGAACGCAGGTGGATGATCTGATGAGATCTACGGGTCCACCACACCGAGAAAAAAAAAGACTAAGTTTTAACTTAGTATAAGTCCACATGTACCATTTTAGATTATCAAAAAGCAAAATCGGTAAATATATATATATATATATATATATATATATATATATATATTTCATTCTTTGCAATACAAATTATACCCTTCCACCAAAACTTTCAAAAATTTTAACTGTCTCTAACGGCCTCTGCGTTCCTAACGATTTAAAAAAATATTCTTTTTTTCGAACATTTAAAATTCTATTCTTGTCTCCAACTCAAAAAATAAAGAAATCACTCTGATGAAGGTCGTCAAGATCTCTCTATGTACGGAATATTTTTACATTTTTCCTATTATTATTATCATCATCATTTCAACTCCATCTGATTATTTTAATAATAATAATAACGTAAATCCGTATACATTTTGATAAACAGACCGAAACACATGTGTAAGTGATATCGATTAAAAGTGATATCGATAAAATTCATTTTTATCCATCTACATTTCTTTTCTTTACTCATTTTTTCCTCATTGTCGGATTCATTTCCTTTCTCACACACACACACACACATTAGTTTTTTTAGTTTTTTCTTTCGGCGAGGTGACATACGATGCTGGAATTTAGGTACGTTAAGTAGGATTTAACCCATTTTTGTCTGCGATGATAATAGACTCTTCCTGGTCGTAGATGGGTTGACATCCGGGGTCAATTTTGAGGTTTAAAATTTCTTCAAATTCCGAACATCAAAAGAAACATTTTTACTTGTTGCTGGTTCCTGCTATCCTGTCTGGCTGCCATTGTCTTGTCTAGTTGACTTTCCATCTGGGGTTTAATTTTCGGTAATCTGAACATTAGTTACATAAATGAGAGTAACCTTGTTTGTTTCACTTTGAGGAAGCCATATGTTTTGGTCGGCCATTTTCATTTCGCCGTAAATCTACACTGAAAATACGAATTTGTTCAAATCAATACAACGGCATGTTTTATTCATAAAACAATATAAATATCATAAAATGTGTTGTTAATAACAATTAAGCTAATTTCAAATAATGTGCAAGCACATTTTTACTTTTTTTTTTTATAAAGATAAGAGTCTGAATAATTATATCAGAATATTTTTTATAATTTTCGATCCGAGAGCTTTTTAGTAAAAGAACTATGAATATACAATTCTACTAAAAAAAGATAAATAAAGAAACTGGCCCTGTTGTTAAAAACGAACTGTTTTACTTATTTTTCAAGATAACAGTGAGTAATTTTTCCCCAATCGGATAATTTGATCTTCGAATTAACTTTTTTTTGTAGCAACTCTCTATGTTCGTTATTTCTTTTTTGTGAGATTTTTTTTAAGTTAAAAAATATCTACATTTCTTCCATCAATATGGCCTAAACTGATCACGTGACGTATTTTGGTGGTACCTACTAATTCTACTAACTTCTGGGCTGGTCTGGGCATCGCTTTTTTTTTGTTTTTTTTATATTTAATAACACAAGACTTTATGTTTGCTTGATCAATCCATTATTATATATTTAGCCCATGATTTAACCGCGTGGATTGGATGACTCTGCAGGGAAGACTATCACATCTTTCCTTCCAAAGCTAGGGCCGAATCTAAAACTCTAACTAACTGTCGCGATTTCTTTGTTTTTTCTGAGTGTCGTCACCTTCGCTAAATAATGAACCATTACGTTTTATTATTAAAGAAGAAAGGGAAAGAAAAGGACATCCTACACAGAAAAAAGAGAGTAGGGGAAAACAGAGAAGAAGGTGAGCACGTGAAGCGATAATGCTAAGCGAACATAATGAAAAGAAGGAAAGAAAGAAAGAAAGAAAGAAAGTCAGTGTGTGTGTGTGTGTGTGGGTGTGTGTGTGTGAGAGAGAGAGAGAAAGGAGAGAGAGAGAGAGAGAGAGAGAGAGAGAGAGAGAGACTTAAATCAAGATTATCATACTTTTTACATACTGAAGTATTTAGCAATAGCTCTTATAGTAAACATATCAACGTTGTAATAATTCAATTATCATACTGTGGTTATCCACAGGTCCGGCTAGTCAAGATTCTTATACTTTTTACATATTTGAAGTATTTAGCAATAGCTCTTAAGTATCAAACATGTAATAATTCAATCATCATACTGTGGTATATCCACAGGTCCTGTTAGTCAAGATTCTTATACTGTTTACATATTGAAGTATTTAGCAATAGCTCTTAAGTATCAAACGTTGTAATAATTAGAATTTCATACTGTGGTATATTCCACAGGTCTGTTAGTCAAGTCTTATACTGTTTACATATTGAAGTATTAGCAATAGCTCTTAAGTATCAAACGTTGTAATAATTAGATTATCATACTGTGGTATATCCACAGGTCCTGCTAGCAATATCAGTCATTTCAGTATTCCTCAGTCATACAGAATTAAAGGCAAATAATTCGAATATCAATGCATAAGCATATTTTGATTGCAAATATGTTATCGTTTTTATATTTAAGTATTATTGTCAGTCAGTACAAATTAAAATGAAATTTTGTTGAGACAAATGTAATCAAATTTTAATCCTAGCACTGAATTATACATAATCAACAGTGTTCTTTTTATATATACCTGACCAAATGTTATAATTCTACTGAAAATCTAATATTCTAATGGCCGTAAGGAAACAGATCTTGTTTCCGTGATTTTTAATAATCCGCCATATTTGTTGCTTCTTTACGCATGCGTATTTCGATCTGTGATTTATTTTTTTTTTTTTAAAGAAAATACAATGGACACTTACTGTAGATTTAAGTTAACGTTGTTTTATTATTTTTTATTTTGTTTTATTTTTCGATGGAGTGTCCCTAAATAAATGGTTGTACTAACAACGTATAAACCAGGGTAAGACTTATTTAATTAAAGTAAGTTGTATAATATTGATATTTCGGACTGTTGTCCTCATCTTATTTGTATATAACGTTCAGTCCTCAGTAACTTCGGGCCTTGTTCTGGTGTTTTTTTTTAATTACCTTAAAACAAGTAATCTTCAGACGATTACCCGTTAATTCAAACGTGGCTTCGGAGCTAAAATCGTTACAACTCATTATTTAATTAATTAAACACACACACACACACACACCACACCTGAACGGGTCCGATGTTACTGTGGTCTGAATGTTATGTTTACACACAATAAAGATGAGGACAACAGTCCGAAATATCAAAATTATACACATCAAGCTCATCACAAAAATACAGACAAAAAAATGTTATGCGTACGTGTGTGTGTATGTGTGTACGTGCATGCATGGTCGTGTACATGCGCGCGTATGTGCATATGTGTGTGTGTGTGCGTGCATGCATGTATGAGCGTGTCATGGCGCGCGTATATGCGTACATCTGCGTGCATGCATGTGTCTTTGTGCAATATGCGTATGTATGTTCCTACGTATATGCGCGCGTGTATATAGTATGCATGTATATGTATGTGTGCCTGTACGTGAGCGTGTGAGTGTATGTGCACAAATTTGTATGAGTACGTATATGTGTGTCTGTCTGCGTGCACAATTGTGTGCGTATGTGCGTATATATGTACACGTGGAAGCCCATAGTAGTAGTTGCGTATGCGCTTCAGTATGTATATGTAAGGCTTTACCCAGCAAATATAGTGACATGTGTGTGCATATAAATATGTATGAATATTATTTTGTATGCGTGTATATGACGCGAGTATATGTAACCACGTGCAACCACGTCCGGTTGTCAACGCAACACTCGTAATAGGACAACCACCGCAGTTTAAAGCCCCACCACCCACCTACCCATAATATTACACATTTTACAACCTTAAAATTAATATTATCCAACCCACTCCCAACTATCACGACCGTCCGTATACATCATACACGGCCTACGCATCAGATAGAAAGAAAACATGCACACACACACATACATGTATAGACACGAGCGCTCGCACGTAAGCACTATTAAATACCGCACACTAACAGATCAACGTATTATGTGTGTGACCAGCCACTACGCGTACACAACCTTTATACTGCCCATAAACACTCTCATACATTCAATTCACCTTCACATACATACACACATCATTTTATCCAATCATACGCATCCCATGTCTATTGAATTTTTTGAAATTTTTTGTAATTTTTTCGATTTTCCTCACATTTGAAACATCTTCACCTGATGAATGCATCGCATGAAACCAATATGGTTGTGAAAAAGTTCCTTTGTCACCCAATAAATAGATATGTAAAACCTATATATTTATCTTATTATATTATATATATATATATATATATATATATATATATAATATATATAGAGAGAGAGAGAGAGAGAGAGAGAGAGAGAGGGAGAGGGGGGGGGGAGAGGCTCGCTTCACACGAGCACGTCCCGCGTGTCCATGTCTCCTGTTTACCGTCGCGACGGTAGCTAGCGGTGCCGCCCGACTCTGCGCGCGAACCTGCCGTCGTCGTCGAAGTTGGTCGTTCGATCTAAGTTGGGTAGCGTGGACATGAAGTCAAGTCGCTTAGTTACTGATAGTTTCTCACTTATGTAATTCTCAAACCAAGTGCACTTGGTTTGAGAATTGCATAGGTGAGAAACTGTTAGTAACTAAGCGACTTCATGTCCACGCTACCCTATCTTAGATACACATGGTCTATACCCAATATTCATTTCAAGCCTCATTAACATATACAAGTATTAGGTACACCAAATTTCCCTTTGAAATTTATCACCCCTCCCCAATATTTAACACAATGAAACTTGCATAAATGTTAATATTATCTTGAAATTTTTTTTGTCCATTTGAAAGAAGAAACCTTTTTTTTTTTAAATTTAGCTTACAGAAATAATGAAAATTATGAACGAAAAAACAATGTTTACATTTTTGCACCGTTAAATCAATTGAAATTTAACGTAGCCAAAAACCAGTTATGACTAGAGGCTTTTTAAAAAAATTATATGAAAAATCAATTGATGGTCCGATTTTCACGAAAATTTCCATAATTACTTACCTTTTTGATGAAAATATGTCTGAAATAGTTTTTTTTAATAAAATATATTAGGTGGATTTTTTTTCTTACGAGGTCTATTCACCTTTATTTTATTTTATGAAATATGAAAAGAAAAAAAAAAATGAACCGACAAAAACGATTTTTATTTTTTTTCTATAAAGATAAGAGTCTGAATAATTATATCAGATTTTTATAAGTTTCTATGAGAGAGTTTTTTTTAGTAAAAGAACCATGAATATAGAATTCTGCTAAAAAGATATCAATAAAGAAACTGACCCTGTTATAATAAAAACGGGCTGTTTTACTTATTTTTTTAAGATAACGGTGAGTTATTTTTCCCCAATCGGATAATTTGATCTTCGAATTAACTGTTTCTTTGTAACAACTCTTTATGTTCGTATTCTTTTTTGTGAGATTTCAAAAAAAAGTTCAAAAAATATTTTACGTTTCTTCCTTCAATATGGATTAAACTAGGGACTGGCAAAAACAAAATCAGCTTTCTACGAGTTTAAAAGCGAATTAAAAATAATTAAATCTATTATTTAAGGTCAAACTGTCTAAATCGATAAGTAGTAACATAATGACCATCATTAAAAAAAGAAAAATATCATTACATATGCAGTTTATTTTTAATAGATTTAAAACGATTTGTTTTAGTCAATTTCGACGCGATCCGCCATTCTGTCTCTTTTTCGATGGTTTTAAGTGCTTGTTTACAATTTTAATATAACATTCGCGATTGCAAAAGAATTTACAAAAAATCAGGTAATTATTCGATTTTAATGAAATTTTCAGTACTGATTTAACAATTAATGAATTTTATAATTCATCAGTTATTTTATTTCAAAACTTCAATTTCGTATTTTTGCTATGAAAAATTAAAATATAAAATTCATTTAAAATAAAAATATTCGGATTTTAAGTTTAAAATGTTATAATTTTAGATTCTAAAAATAAATATCTATTTAATGCAAACCTTATTTTATTGCATCAAAGTATACTTTTTGAAGAAAAACTCGATTGAAAATGTACCCCCTCCCCTTTTAAGCAGAAAAAATATCGATGTATAATTTTTTCTTTTATAAGATAATAGCCAATTAAATAATTATCGAAATGAGTAAAAAAAAAATCTCCAAAAAATTAATTATCTATTATTTTTTTACATTTTATTTTTCGATTTCCGGTACTTATTTTCTCATAGAAACGCCACCGTAAAAGATTTTTTTGTTTGTTTCTATTCATAACTTCGGTCTTTTATCTCTTTATTTATACTGTAATTAGTACAATATAAGACCAACTTGAAAAAAATGTTACGCCCCAACATAAGGAGGGTCAAAATTAAGCGACCTGAAAAAAATGAGAAAGTTTTGAAATAAAATAAGTAATGCATTATAATAGGACTGGCAAACGGAGCCTAAAATGCGTTTTTGACAAAATGACTTTAGCCCCCCCCTACAGAAAAAAATTACCAAAAATCAGGGAATTATCGGATTTAATGAAATTTTCAGTGTTTATTATCAATAAATGATCTTTATAATGCATTATTTATTTTATTTCAAAAACTTTCTCATTTTTTTCAAGTCACTTAATTTTGACCCCCCCCCTTATGTTGGGGGCGTAAAATGTTTTGCGAGTTGGTAATTTTCGATACTAATTACAGTATAAATAAATGAGATAAAAGACCGAAGTTATGAATAGAAAAAACAAAAATTTTTACGGTTGCGTTTCTATGAGAAAATAAGTACGAAAATCGAAAAATAAAATGTAAAAAATAATAAAATAATTAATTTTTGGAGATTTCTTTTTTACTCATTTCGATAATTATTCAATTGGCTATTATTTTATAAAAGAAAAAAATTATACATCGATGTTTTTTCTGCTTAAAAAGGGGAGGGGGTACATTTTCAATCGAGTTTTTCTTCAAAACTTATTACTTTTGGCGCCTAAAATAAGGTTTGCATTAAATAGATATTTATTTTAGAATCTAAAAATATAACATTTTAAACTTAACATCAGGATTTTCATATTTTAAATGAATTTTATATATTAATTTTTCATAGCAAAAATACTAAATCAAAGTTTTGAAATAAAATAACTGATGCATTATAAAATTCATTAATTGTTAAATCAGTACTGAAAATTTCATTAAAATCGAATAATTACCTGATTTTTGGTAATTTTTTTGCAATCGCGAATGTTACGGTAAAATTGTAAACAAGCACTTAAAATCATCGAAAACGAGGCTAAATGGGGATCGAGACGAAATTGACCAAAACAAATAGTTTTAAATCTTTTAAAATAAACTGCATGTGTAATGATATTTTCTTTTTTTAATGATGGTCAGTATGTTACTACTTATCGATTTAGACAAAGTTTGACCTTAAATAATAGATTTAATTATTCTTAATTCGCTTTTAAAAACACCTAGCAGACGAAATTATTGCTACTGCTACATTATAAAGATCATTCATTGATAAATAAACACTGAAAAATTTCATTAAAATCTGATAAATTCCCTGATTTTTGGTAAATTATTTTCCGTAGAGGGGGGTGGGGCTAAAGTCATTTTGTCAAAATGCAATTTAGTCTCATTTTGGGTATCACTAGAAGAGTGATATTAATTTGCCGTGTTTTTTTTTCTGTTACCAATACGGATTTTACTAAAAAATCGAATCATTTGGAACCAGCTTTTTTTTGGGGGGAGGGGGTGTTTTCCCCACATACACACACACACCAGGTAGGTATATACAGTCGGGTGTAGGTAAAGGACATTCGACGATTTGGTCGGATTATCTATGCTGACACACAACAAAGAGTGCAACTACTATCATTTGATATACCCAAATGTTTTCGATTCCGGATGGGCACCCCCCCCCTACATCGTTCCACCGCTAAGAACGACCGACTTGTTAATAAGAGAAAGGTTGTTTACGAAAAGGTGTGGGACAACTAGAAAGAAAGAGACTACCAACAGCAGGAGCAGCAAAGGCGGGCAGCAGCAGCAGCAGTCAGCAGGAGGAGGAAGGGGAAATTAAGGGCGATAGAAAGAGGGGAGTGGGTTAGGATGAGGAAGAGATAGAGAATAATAAACTAAAAATGCAAGTGAATGAGGAAAAGAAGGGAGAGAACGAAGCGAAAAAGGTGGGAGGAGGTGGTGGTTGAAGGGAGGAGGCTGGAGGTGGAAGAGCAGTGGAAGGTTGAGGGTGGGAGGGGATACTGAAAGAAACGGTGATGATTATTGACAGACTTAGATTGATATAAACAGACAGATAGATAGATAGATTGATAGATATGAGCTGGATGATAGATATATGTGAACAGATATATAGATATATAGATAGATATGAACAGATAGATGGATAGATTTGAACAGACTGGATAGATAGATGTAGATAGATAATAGATAGATATGAACGGACTGAGATAGTGATAGATAGATAGATAGATATGAAAAAGATGAGATAGATAGATAGATGATATATAGGAACAGACTGAGAATAGATAGATAGATAGATAGATAGATAGATAGATAGATATGAACAGACTGAGATAGATAGATAGATAGATAGATATTAACAGACTGAGATAGATAGATAGATAGATAGATAGATATGAACAGAGATAGATAGATAGATAGATAGATAGGAGATAGATAGATAGATAGATAGATAGATAGATAGATAGATAGATATGAACAGACTGAGATGATAGATAGATAGATAGATTGATAGATAGATATGAACAGACTGAGATTAGATAGGTAGATAGATATGAGAGGAATAAGATAGATAGATAGAAACGAATATAGATAGATATGAACAAAATGAGGTAGGTAGATAGGGACAAAGATATATATATAATAATATAGAGAGAGGAGAGAAAGAGAGAGAGAGAGAAGAGAAGAGAGAGAGAGAGAGAAAGAGAGAAGAATATAGATAAGATGAAACCGATAGAATTTTATTGAATTTATTATAAGCACAGTGCCAGAACTTTGAACCCCTCAGTGAGACTCAAACTCCCTACACTAGCTAAGGATCTGTTGGACAAGTGCTTTACATCCCATAATAGTAGAATGGCTGACAGTCTTTCGGTGGGTGGGGTGAGAGTGAAATGTTGAATGTAGAAGGGTGGGGAGAGGTGAATGAGGGGGCCTAAAAGGTAAGGGCTGTAACTTATTTATTTCGGGGGGAGTGGGGATGGGTCGAGTCTGGGTAGATGGCCGACAAACGTTACAGTGTTAGCCATTATTCCAGGCAGCTCCTTTATAGGAACATCCCTCCAGCCCTGTAGTGTAGAGTGTCCAAGATTCAATCCTCACATTCTTTTCTTTTTTCTTTTTTTTGTCTTTTTTCTTTTTTGGTAGTGCATTTGTATCTCCAATTACTGAAGAGTTCAAAGAAAAAAAAGAGTTCAGTGATTGAAAGAATTCAAAACAAGTTAAGGAGATTTATGCAAATTAGCATTAATGCAAATTGAGAATATCTTCACGGGGGAGGAGAGAGGAGGAGGAGGGAGGGAGGAAGGGGTGAAGTGATATTTATTTAATTAAAATGTTTAAAAAAATTTTGCCAAGCTTCAAAAAAGGAGACTAGAATTTGACCAATACACGTAGTAAAAATATTATCATGCATTTTCATAGTAAAAATGTTGTCAATGCATTTTCATAATAAAATCATTGTCAATGCATTTTTCATAATAAAATCATTTGTTCCCAATGCATTTCATATAAATCATTGGTCAATGCATTTTCATATAAAATCATTGGGTCCAATGCATTTCATATAAATCATTGTCAATGCATTTTCTAATAAAAATATTGTCATGCATTTTCATATAAATATTGTCAATGCTTTTCATGTAAAATCATTGTCCAATGATTTTTATAATAAAATCATGTCAATGCTTTTCATATAAAAATATTGTCCAATTGCATTTTCATAGAAAATCATTGGTCCATGCTTTTCATATAAATCATTGTGCTAATGCATTTATAATAAAAATATTGTCAATGATTTTTCATAATAAATATTGTCATGATTTTAATAATAAAATCATTGTGAATGCATTTTCATAATAAAAATCATTGTCCATGCTTTTATATAAAATATTTGGTCAATGCATTTTCATAGTAAACAACATTGTCCAATGATTTTATAATAAAATCATTGTAAATGCTTTTATAAAAAATCATTGTCAATGCTTTTCATAGGTAAAAATCATTGTCCAATGCATTTTATAATAAAATATTGTCCAATGCATTTCATATAAAATATTGTCATGTGATTTTCATAGTAATAAATATTGTCATGCATTTTCAATAATAAATCATTGTCGCATGCATTTTCCTAGTAACAATCATTGTCATGCATTTTCATATAAATCATTGTCCAATGCATTTTCATAATAAATAATTGTCAATGCCATTTTCAATAGTAAAAATATTGTCGAATTGCATTTTATAGTAAAAAATATCGTCCATGCTTTTCATAGTAAAATGTTGTCCAATGGCATTTTATAGTAAAATCATTAGTGCATGGCTTTTCATAGTAAAATATTGTCCATTGCAATTTTTATATAAAAATCTTGTCTAATGCATTTTCATATAAATCATTGTCCAATGCATTTTCATATAAAAATTTGTCAAATGCATTTTCATAGTAAAATCATTGTCAATGCATTTTCATAAATAAATCATTGTCAATGCATTTTATATAAAAATATTGTCAATTGCATTTTCATAGTAACATCATTTGTCAGATGGCATTTTCATAGTAAAATCAATTGGTCCATGCATTTTCAATAGTAAAAATATTGTCCAATGCATTTTCATAATAAAAATCATTGTGCATGGCATTTTCATAATAAAAATCATTGGTCCTGCATTTTATAGTAAAAATCATTGTCCAATGCATTTTCATAATAAAAATATTGTCATGCTTTTCATAAATACAATCATTGTCGCAATGGCTTTTCATAGTAAAAATCATTGTCCAATTGCATTTTCATAGTAAAAATCATTTGTCAAGTGCATTTTCTAGTAAAATCATTGGTCAATGCATTTTATAGTAAAAATGCATTGCATTGCTTTTCATAATAAGATATTGTCTAATGCATTTTCATAATAAAATATTGTCATGCATTTTCATAATAAAAATCATTGTCAATGCATTTTCATGTAAAAATATTGTCATGCATTATTCATAATAAGATATTGATCCATGTGCATTTTATAATAAATATTGTCCAATGGCTTTTCATAGTAAAAATTTGTCAATGCATTTTCATAATAAAAATCATTGTCAATGCCATTTTCATATAAAAATCATTGTCCAATGCATTTTTCATAGTAAAAAAACAATTTGTCGCAATGCATTTCATAGTAAAAATATTGGTCGCATGCTTTTTCATAGTAAAATCATTGTCCATGCCTTTTCATAGTAAAATGCATTGTAACAATGCATTTTTGCATATAAATCATTGGTCTAATGCATTTTTCATAATAAAAATCATTGTCGCATGCTTTTCATACTAAAATCCATTGTCATGCATTTTTCATAGTAAAATATTGTCAGTGGCATTTTTCATATAAAATGATTGTCAATGCCATTTTCCTCATAAAAATCATTGGTCCAATGCATTTTCATAGTAAAATCATTGTCAATGCATTTATAGTAAAATCTTGGTCCAAATGCATTTTCATAGTAAAAATCATTGTCCAATGCATTTTCATATAAAAATATTGTCTAATGCATTTTCATATAAAAATATTGTCAATGCATTTTCCATAATAAAATGCATTGTTTCAATGCTTTCATAGTAAAAATCATTGTTTCCAATGCTTTTCATAATAAAATATTGTCGCATGCATTTTCGATAAATAAAATATTGTCAATGTTTTCATAGTAAAAATTCATTGTCCAATGCTTTTCAAATAATAAAAATATTGTCAATCCTTTTATAATAAAACATTGTCAATCATTTTCATAGAAAAATAATTGTCCAATGCATTTTATAGTAAAAATCATTGTCCAATGCATTTTCATAGTAAAAATCATTGTCAATGGCATTTTCATAGTAAAAATGCATTGCCCATGCATTTTCACTAAATAAAATCTATTGTCCTAATGCATTTTCATAATAAAATATTGTCCAATGCTTTTTCCATAATAAAAATATTGTACCAATGATTTTATTAGTAAATCATTGTCAAGTGATTTTCATAATAAAATATTGTGGTCGCAATGCATTTTCATAATAAAATCATTGTCCATGCATTTTCAATAGTAAAAATCTTGTCCAATGCATTTTCATAGTAAAATATTGTCCAATGCATTTTCCATAGGTAAAATATTGGTCATTCATTTTCATAAATAAAAATATTGTCATTGATTTCATATAAAAATGCATTGTCATGCATTTCATAGTAAAAATATTGTCAATGTTTTTTCATAATAAAATATTGTCAATGCATTTTATAAAAATCATTGTCATGCATTTTCTAGTAATCATTGTAATGCATTTTTCATAGTAAAAATCATTGTCCAATGCCATTTTCATAGTAAATCATTGTCATTGCATTTTATAATAAAATATTGTCAATGCTTTCATAAATAAAAATCATTGTCCAGATCATTTTTCATAGTGAAAATCATTGTCAATGGCATTTTCATAGTAAAAATCATTGTCATGATTTTCATAGTAAAATCATTGTCCATGGCATTTTCATAATAATATTTGGTCCTTGTATTTTTTCATATAAAAATCATTGTCATGGCCTTTTCCATTAATAAAATATTGTACAATGCATTTTGATAGTAAATCATTGTCAATGCATTTTTCTATATAAAAATCATTGTCATGCATTTTATAATAATAATATTGTCAATGCTTTTCATAGTAAAAATCATTGATCGAAATGCTTTATAGGTAAATATTGTTCCAAATGGCATTTCATATAAAATCATTGTCAATGCCATTTTCATAATAAAAAATTTGGTGCCATTGCTTTTCATAGTAAAAATCATTGTCCAATGATTTTATCGTAAATCATTGTCCAATGCATTTTTAGTAAAATGATTTTTTTTTTTTTTTTGTGGTTTTTTTGTTTTTTTTTTTTTTTTTTTTTTTTTTTTTTTTTGGTTTTGGGGGTGTTTTTTTTTTTTTTTTTTTTTTGTTTTGTTTGTTTTTTTTTTGTCAATGCATTTCATAGTAAAAATATTGTCAATGCATTTCATAGTAAAATCATTGTCATGCATTTTTCCTAATAAATCTTGTTAATGCATTTTCATAATAAAATCATTGTCGAATGCATTTTTCATAATAAAAATCATGTCATGCATTTTCAACACGTAAAAATGATTGTCGAATGCATTTTCATAATAAAATCATTGTCGCAATGCATTTTCATAATAAAATCTTGTAATGATTTTCATGTAAAAATCATTGTCCAAATGATTTTCATAGTAAAAAATATTGTCAATGCATTATTCATAGTAAAATTATTGTGAATGCATTTTCATAGTAAAAATATTGTCGAATGCATTTTTCATAGTAAAAATATTGTCCAAATGCATATTTCATAATAAAATCTTGTACCTGCATTTTCATAATAAAATCATGTCAATGCATTTTCATAATAAAATATTGTCTATGCTTTTCTAGTAAAATCATTGTTCATGCATTTTCATAATAAAATATTTTGTCAATGCGATTTTCATAGTAAAAATATTTTTGTCAGATGCATTTTCATAGTAAAATCATTGTCCAATGATTTTATATAAAATTATTGTCCAATGCATTTATAATAAAATCATTGTCAATGCAATTTTATTATAAAGATCATTGTTCAATGGCATTTTCATAATAAAATCATTGTCTATGCATTTTCATAATAAAATATTGTCAGCTGCCTGAATATAACATCGTTTGGTCAGATTCGCTAAAAATTTTGCTTTAGCTTTATTATTATTTATAATTATGGCAGAGGTAGTTGGTGCTTCTATATGCCAGCACCGAGTTCATGTTAAGTTTGGTACAATGCTACGGAGAAGGAGCATAAATAATGCGATTGGTTTGAAGGCCCACTGGAAAGGAAATAGAGTCTGGTGATGAAGCGAAGAGGAGAGTACTAGTTTACAAAGGAGTGGCTAATACTAAACGCCTTGGAGGAGTGCTGAAATAAAGTGCCGAGCCAACTACTCGAACTGCCCACACTTATTGACTGACGTGGGAGATGCAAGGGGAATACAGGGCATCAAAAGAGTGATCAAAGTCTAGATGGGAGAAGTGATCATGGGACCAAGGAAGCAGCTGAATATTGGGTTGATCATTCTGAAAGAAAACTCACTGTACGGAACCAAATATGATGGACAATATCTGATAGCGTCCAGATTTTTGTTATATACTCTTCTTCTGATCGTCTTGGTATTTATGTTCTTCTTTCTATGCGTCTGGACTTTGGGGGATTTGGTGTTGTCTTCATTAGGGATTTTATCTATAGAAGCCCTGGGTTGTTAATGTTTTTAGATAATAACAAGGACTAGATTTTCTTTATATTATAAATTTTATTCAGAATTCTCAGATAACTATGCAGATTTGAGTAGCAGGAGCACAACTGGAGTAGACTTGCATATATGGTTCAACGCAGTATAACTTTTTCGCATAAACGGAAGAAGTCTTCTTTTCTTTTCTACTAAGTCATCCGTAATCTACGGAAAAGAGTTACACGAGTTTAAAACACGTGTCAATCGTTTCCATGATATTGTACTCAAGACTTACTAGCTAATTTTAAAGCCATTTTGATGTTTACCTATGTAACAATTGTTAGTACTGCTGCCTAAATTATGTAACAATTTATGGCTGTCATGGATGAGTAAGACAACAACAACTGTGAAGCATTGACTGGAGGGACAGGAGCAAACGTAAATCAGTTTCCATGATATTAGTACTAATAGATACTAGTAGCAGTAATTTTAACAGCATTTTGATTTCTACACTACTGTTATAATTGTTAGTACTACAATATGTACATTATATATTGTCATGGATGAGCTGAACAACACCAAATTGTGGAGCATGACTGGGAAGGCAACCGGGAGAACTGGGATGATCAGAAGTTGAGGCAGAAAACAGTGCTGCTACCCAACTTACATGAGTAGGGCTGGGAAAACACTCCAAAATAGAGTGGTATCTTTAGATGTCACCTAAGTGGTTCACTCCCAATTTATCCTTTTATTACATACCTACCTACTCCAGGTGAGTAGGTCTCTGTGACGCTGATTGGTGTGGCCTGTTGAGATGTGTTTGTGGTGTTTGATGGGCTAAGTAAAGGTATGTGTAGGTAGAAGTAAGTAAGGAAAAGGGGAGGAGGGTTTTTTTTTTGCTAGGAGAGGGGGGTCATAATTTTGTAAAGGGCAAAGATGGATTCACTATAAGAAAATTAAGGCTATGAGGTCGGTCAACCTCAAGGGTCAAGGTCAGAGAGTGTGATGGATTTTAAGAACTGATTGAGAATGCAGAAGTGTATAATTTTTATGCTAAGCATTTGAAATGATTAAAAGAAGATAGGGGTGGGGGTGGGGACTGGGCATTTTAATTCCTGATGGATATTTAAAAAAAAAAAAAATTTTTAATACACATAAACAATTAGTGCATTAGATCATTTTTTTATGATATCATTTTTTTATGTATGATTTTTTTTTATTCAATTTTTATGATATTTTTTTTGATATCATTTTTTTTATATCATCTTTTTATGATATCATTTTTTTTGATATCTTTTTTTGATATTATTTTTTTATGATATATTTTTTATGATATATTTTTTATGATATATTTTTTTGGATTATTTTTTTGATATTTTTTTTGATATCTTTTTTGATATGTTTTTTAATATTTTTTTTTATTAAGTAATTTTTTTTTGATATATTTTTTTTTATAATCTGAAACTAACTATACTTTTATAACATGGAAAATCTTAAAAATAATGACAACTTACATGAATTTAGAGAGAAACCAGTGAGATCAAACTTGTTGGGGTTATTTATTTCTAAGTTGTGATTTATGGGGGCGGGGTTTAGTCGTAGTAGAGATGTCTGTTGGGGAAACATATGCTTCTGGGTTGATACTATTGAGAAGATGATGATATTAGCGAACTGATAGATAGATAGTAGATAGATAGTAATATGAGCAGACCCTGAGATAGATAGATGATTTTAGATAAGATAGACATTAGCAGACTGGAAGATGATAGATAGATAGGATAAATAGATAGATAGATATATATTCGAGATGAGAAGATAGGATAGATAGTAGATCGTATGAGCAGACTGAGAATAGATAGATGAAGATAGATAGACATTAGGACTGAATGATAGATAGATAGATAGATATGAGAGTGAGATAGATAGATAGATAGATGAATGATGATAGATAGAATAGACATTAGCAGATGGAGATGTGATGATAATAGTATAGATAAGATTATATATTAGCAGACTGGATAGATAGATAGATAGATAGATAAATAGTATGAGAGAACTGAGATAGATGATAGATAGATAGAATAGATAGACATTGCAGACTAAATAGGATAGATAGTGATAGATATGAGCAGACTGAGATAGAATAGATAAGTAGATAGAATTGCAGATGAAATAGTAGGTAGATGATGATATGAGCGTGGATAGTAGATAGGATAGATAGACCTTAAGCATACTGAGAATAGATAGATAGATATAGATAGTTAGATAGGATATTAGGAGAGGAAATATATGATGGATAGATTAGATGGAATATGAAGATGAGATAGATAATAAATGAATAGCTAGATTAGCAGACTGAATTGATAGATGATAGATAGATAGATGATAGATAATTATAGATATTAGAGACTGAGATGATAGATAGATAGATAGATAGATAGATATGCACAGACCCTCCATAGATTGATAATAGATATGGTAGTGATAATAACACTTCATAAGTTTAGGCTGACATACAGATGGGATAATAAAATCTTAATTTATAAGTTACTCAAATGGCACTGTAAATTTGAGAATTGGATTATTGTGTTACGAATT
>CM042178.1:10242780-10265280 GCA_023376005.1 Doryteuthis pealeii
CTGTTTGAACAAATCTTGGAAGCAGCAACCTTAAAAAAAGAGCTATACAGCACTTGCCTTCCTATCACACAAAAAAACATTCAAAATAAGATAACAAGACATACTTTGACACTACTGCTAGGACGAATTAAGGATGAACTCATAAGTGATGCTTTCCTGTTGGACACCTATATTTAGACACATCAGTGTAGGCTCACCAAGGCAAAAAACATTCATCAGTGAAGCTCTCTATGAATTCTGGATGCTGTGCAGAAGACCGGCCAGGAGCAATGATCGATAGGATGGGTGGCAAGAGCATTATGGGTATTGGTGCTGATTGATGATATAAAAAAAATCGGTTAAAGTCGTCAAGCGGCCTAATTTCGGTATCAGCCAATCAAGCGGGAGGTCTATACCCCTTTTCACAGTGCTGACAAGGAGAGATTGTTTTCTGCATATCTGAGCGTGGAGGCGCCACACCCTAACATCAGCTCCTTATTCTTACCGCACAGATCCCTGTGCTACTTATTAATGCTGAGGGCGAGACCGGAATCGAATAGGAACCATTTGTTTCTAGCCGAACGCCTACCGACTGAGCTCAACCGGCACTACAGTGATGCTGATAGTTATTATTAGTGCGTTTTGGGGACAACATATTTGCTTTTGAATGAGTTCCTGGGAAATTTTATGTTCCTAACTTAAAACCATCTAACTCCTACCTTGTAATCTATCCTGTGTAATTCATTTCTAAGAACTATTGAAAATGTATTTACAGTTAGCTTGAAATGGCGAGGGAAAACAAAAGAAAAAGCACTGCGAATGTATGGATATGGTTTTTACTGTTGTCCTTTTTAGAGTTTTTTGTGCTAGGGATGCAGGAATTTTTTTTTGCGGTTACCTATTCAGCATTTTCTGATATATAATCTGTATGTTTCGAGGTTCTTATACAAGATAATCATATAATCTGTTTAAATAAAGGAAGGGTATTCCTGTAATATTGGATAAGTTTACATAAGTTAAAAAAAAAAAGAAAAAACATTATCCTTAAAAGCCATTTTCTAAACAATATGTAAAATTATTAAAGAATATATAATTTGAGTTGTTATCTTTAACAATCATAAAATCTGTTTTATCCATTAATGGGATATTGAGATGAATACGTTCTGAAAATAGAAAGGATTCTTAACATTGGTAAGTTTACATAACAGTTTAGTATACTTATTTTTTTCTGTTGTTTTATTCACCTTCTCCCCCCTCCCCTTCCCCTTTTGCACTTTCTCCTCCCCATCTTTATTTTCTCGTATTCCCAGTATATTTAAGATATATCTCTTTTCCTACCTTTTTGTACTATGTTAATCATTGGCTTGCTTGAGAAACTAAATGTATATTTATAACGAAAATGTGACACACACAAAATGATAGAATAGTAGTTACAAGCATACTCGATTATAGATGTTTCACAGATTTCTCTTTCGTTTTCTTATGTATTCTCAAATTCTGAAGTAATGTCATTTATTTAATGGATCATGTTGATATTTAGAATAATACCCACAACTATAATATAGAGGTAAAAATGGCACCCTAGAACTCTTTAGCTTTTGATGGGCAAATAACTATAGGGAAATGCGACTACACTTGAATTTCAAAACCAAAAAACTGGGAGTCCCTAATGCAGTCTGATGTCTCATATCATTTTGTGATTCCTTGACAAATACTTGGTATTTACCCTTGTCTTTCCCATCGGATAACATCAGTGGAGATTTACAGCATTTGGTAAGAGCTGGTCTTCCATATGACCCTACCCAGAACCAGCATTCAGATAGGCTGTGATCCCAGGTCTCTTGAGATGCCCCTTCAACCCAATTTGTTTCCTTACCTTTGGTGACCTTTATCACTGCATTTTGATCAGTCAGCTTGGGTTTTTTTACTGATGGCTAGATACAGCATACTTTGAAGATTGGAAAATCCACAAGTCAAAATTTAATGATCAAAACTGACGATGATAAGAAAACCAGTTTCAAATAATGACTTTATTAGAACTTTATACTAAGCTAAGCTTAATAATCATCAACAACACTAGCAAACAATGGAAGGGCATAATATAATGGTTATCGTTGTATGAACATGAACATGGTGAACTGAGTTCAAATCTTGGACAAGGCTGTTTGTATAGAGTTTACCTTCTCTAAGGGACCAGTGCCATATCGAGGAATTAAAAGAGCTCAGTTTGCACTATTTGCCCCATAGCTGGAGGAAAGAAGAGTTAGATTTTACCCATTTTCTGAAGGGTATTAGTCCTATGAGAAATGAAACAGGACTTGTCCAGGATTTGGAACTCGGGTTAACCATATCATTTTCATGATGATAGACCATTACCACACAAGAACCTAATATTGGCTCATGTGCATGAGTAATATAGTAGGAGGTGACATGGATCAATGTTATCCTCGTGGACATACAAAAATGAGTTGAAATGCTGGTCAAGGATGTTTGTATTCCCCATAGAAACAATTACCCTTGGGAATGATTATTCATTCAATTATATTTCCTAGTTGATACCCGCCCTGGCCAAAGCGTATGATTAGCACAGGGATCTGTGCAGGTAAAGTAATGGAGTGATGGTAAGGTGTTGCGGCGCTCACCTCAGACACTAAAATATCTCCCTTGGCCTAGCGCTTAGTGGAAAAGGGGATAGATCTCCCTTGCTGCATGGCTGATACCGACATAGGCCGCCCCGACGACTTTTATAGTTCAATAGTAGGGAAGATGAGTTCTTTAATCCTTGGTATTGGGCAACTGGTCTAGAGAAGGAAAAAACTAATTCAAAACCTGTAAACTCTGCTTTCAAAAATGACCTTGGTACATCTGCTTGTGCGGAGGGGTTGAGTAAATACAATGTATTATAGTAAAATTGTGCTGAGCCTGAAGTACTGGCCTTACATGAGTTATTTGTCAAATAAGTTCAGCCAAATATCGGTCTCAAAAAGTTAATGTTGTTGTTAACAATTGTTTCCGAAAGTTTGAAAAGATTACCCGATTAGATTGTTATTTTAGTTAAAATCTGTTGTGGAGGCGAAACATTGTTAAGACGATGTTCCTTGGAATGCCAAATGAATGAAAGTATTATTTACAGTTTTTTTTTTACTCACTTTATATCATCTCTCAACAAAAAACACCACAAAACTGAAAGCTGTCAAAGACTTCTGGTAACAGAAAAGTTCTTTTTACTTGTGTCATTTCTTTTTATTATCTTTCTTTTTATGAAATTTTTTATTCAGAGCCAAACTTATGTGTAGATATTTTATTATTTTATTTTTTATATACCTGTTTTGACTAAAATCTCCTTGAATTTAATCTTAAGATTTTCTTTCCTCAATTTTGACAAGACCGCCAATGTATACATTAAGTGAAAAATAAGATAAAATTAAAAAGGAAAATATCAAATGGTTATGATAGAGGACGTTGTGATTTGTAAGATCATTTTCAGGAGGTCTACTTTTTTTTTCTTTTGTTAGAAATATGAATATATTAGATTTTCTATTTATTTATGATGACATGATATAATCTTCTTAGCATATATTTGCATGTTTATCCCAAATCAAGTGTTTCAACACTGTTAGTTTCTATGTTTGATAAGGATTCACGTATCCTTGTCTTAACAGTAGTATACAAAGTATAACTTCAATAGGTCTAAAAAGCCATCTTTGTAACATTTTGGAACTTTTGAAAGTGTTTTTCTTTTTTTTTCTTTTCCTTCTTTTCTTCTACAAATTTAAAAGTTTACTTTCAACCTTATTTATTTAACAAACCTCTTAAGCAGTTTTTAAAACAATTGTGTCCCTGGATTTGATATTAGACAGCATCTGGTGGTTGAGGTTTCCAGTTCTAGAGTTTTGGCTTTGTAATGTGGAGTTATCCCTTCATTACCATTCAGGTGTAAGTTAAAAATAAAAAAAAGTAAAGTCTGCAGTGTTGCCTTATATCAGTATAGACCGAATAGCAAAAGAATTCTATCTATCATTTTAACTAAACACTATATCAGGGAGACTGTTTTTTTTTTTTAGCTGAGATTGAGTACCACACATACCATCAGCACCAAGATATTTTACTGTCCGGATCAATAGCCTAAAGCTGTGTTGTACTCATGTGCTCAATTAACAAAGGACCGCTATTTAACTTTGCCATTCCTTGGCAGCATGCTCTACTGGACTGAGCTAAACTGGCCATTCAAGTGTCGAAGTGCCTATTTGGTATCAGGCTGGACATAGTGAGGGGAGTCTATCACCTTTTTCACTTGTGCTAGACCAAGGAGATTTCCTTTTTTCATCTGAGGTTGGTGCACTACACTCCTAATGGTCAGCTCCCACTTTTACACACAGATTCCAGTTTTCTACTTTCATATGCTATGTTGGCAAGAGCTGGTATTGAGCCCAGAACTTGCTTGGTTCCAAGGTGTAATGAGACAAATGTTGATTATTTACAGATGATTTATCTTAGTACCTGGCGCCTTTAAACAAGGCACGGAAGAGGAGTGAGTTTGCGAAAGGAGAGTAGCCTCCCAATAGCAAAGAAAGCCAGAAAAAGTGAGTGAAAAACAGCAAGCCCAGCAATCATAAACAGTTTGTGTGCAGGTCAGTTCACCAAAGACTTGTCACTCAGGCATTGGCCTGCTAACCACTTGCACAGATAAGTTTTTTTTTGTTTTTTTTGGACACTACGCAATCGAATTAGTGAATGGAAAAGGTGCCAACTTGAAACTTACAAAAAAAAAAAGACTGAATTGGGCATTAAATAACCTAACTTAAGGTTGACATGCCATAAACCAACCAACTAACCAAAAACTCGTTAAATCTATATTAGAGGCTTGCCTTGGAGCAGTGGTTAACAGCCAGTCTTTGTAGACAATTATCACCAGTTAGTGATTTCTTATTCTACTGACTGTTGATAAGGCTTGTGCCTTTGTATTAGATAAAGATAAGCTTAGTAAATAAGCAAATAACATGTACAGGCGACTTTAAATAGGGAAATCTATGAAATCTTTTACCCAAACCCTCTGGCTACAAGGCTGGATATGACACAGGTCAATTTTAAGCAGGGTTGGGTAAATACTCACAATTTTAAACTTAGTCTGGTACAGAAACTAAAGTAGTGGAAAATGAGAAAATTGTGCTGTACCTGTATTCCACATGGAGAAGGGCCAACTGCTTTGAAAATTCAGGATTTAAAATTCTGTCTTACTTGGGCTTGAACCAATTGTAATTATCATTCAGAGAGAGAATATCCAACTACTTCAGTCACAAAATCATTCATTGTCAATTCTATTGTTAGATATTTACCCAACCCATTACACCATGGTTAGGATGTGACACAAGGTTAGATGGGGCATCCAGTGCAGGATCAAACTTGATATTTAGTAGTAATGGAATTCTGAAGTCTAGCTAACTTAACCATTACACCAAATAGGATGCCCTCATTGTGAGAACAATTGGATTAAAAAAAAATTAAAAAAGTATTTATGATATACAACATTTCGAGTGCATGGTGTAATGGTTATCATCATAGGAAGTGGGACTTGGCAAATCCTGACAAAGCTGTTTGCATTTCTATAAGTATTAATATTCTGGGAAAGGTATGCGATCTAATTTTCTCCTTCAGCTATGGGTAAATAGATAGGACAGATTAAGGCTTTTTAACCTTAGTTAGGTCAACCAGTCTAGGAAATCAAACCCTTTTAACTCCACTTAAGAAATTGACCCCTGTTCAGATCCTGCTTCATGCAGAGGGGTTGGTAAATATATATTATTTTATTATGTTACAACATTGTAGTGACACAGCTGCCACAAATTCAAATCCTGCACAGGTTTGCATTTCACACAGCACTAAATTCATTGGGAAAGTGTATTGCATTCTAAAACTTTTCTCCTTCCAGCTATGGTAACTAGTAGGACAGACTAGGCTTTTAAACCTTGGTTAGGCAACCGTCTAGCGAGAATTCAACTGTTTAAACTCCACAAAAATTGACTCTGTGTCACATCCTGTTAAGCATAGGTGTTTGTAATATGTACAACCTATCTCAAGCCACTCAGCAGGTTATATTAGAGACAGTTAATTGTTTAAAGATAATATTAAATATGTCGAGTAACTGAGATGATGTGGGAGTCTTATGATATTTGCGTAATGACATCTCCCAATTTTTCTCATTATTTCAGGTTGAATATGACTTAGTTGCGAGTACTGTAGATGATGTGAGGATTTATGTATTTGCGTGAAGTGACATCTCCCAATTTTTCTCATTATTTTCAGGTTGAATATGACTTAGTTGCGAGTACTGTAGATGATGTGAGGATCTTATGATATTTGGTGAATGACATCTCCCAATTTTTCTCATTATTTTCAGGTTGAATATGACTTAGTTTGCGAGTACTGTAGATGATGTGAGGATCTTATGATATTTGGTGAATGACATCTCCAATTTTTCTCATTATTTTCAGGTTGAATATGACTTAGTTGCGAGTACTGTAGATGATGTGAGGATCTTATGATATTTGGTGAAATGACATCTCCCAATTTTTCTCATTATTTCAGGTTGAATATGACTTAGTTGCGAGTACTGTAGATGATGTGAGGATCTTATGATATTTGGTGAATGACATCTCCCAATTTTTCTCATTATTTTCAGTTGAATATGACTTAGTTGCGAGTACTGTAGATGATGTGAGAATCTTATGATATTTGGTGAATGACATCTCCCAATTTTTCTCATTATTTTCAGGTTGAATATGACTTAGTTGCGAGTACTGTAGATGATGTGAGGATCTTATGATATTTGGTGAATGACATCTCCCAATTTTTCTCATTATTTTCAGGTTGAATATGACTTAGTTGCGAGTACTGTAGATGATGTGAGGATCTTATGATATTTGGTGAATGACATCTCCCAATTTTCTCATTATTTTCAGGTTGAATATGACTTAGTTGCGAGTACTGTAGATGATGTGAGGATCTTATGATATTTGGTGAATGACATCTCCCAATTTTTCTCATTATTTTCAGGTTGAATATGACTTAGTTGCGAGTACTGTAGATGATGTGAGGATCTTATGATATTTGGTGAATGACATCTCCCAATTTTTCTCATTATTTCAGGTTGAATATGACTTAGTTGCGAGTACTGTAGATGATGTGAGAATCTTATGATATTTGGTGAATGACATCTCCCAATTTTTCTCATTATTTTCAGGTTGAATATGACTTAGTTGCGAGTACTGTAGATGATGTGAGGATCTTATGATATTTGGTGAATGACATCTCCCAATTTTTCTCATTATTTTCAGGTTGAATATGACTTAGTTGCGAGTACTGTAGATGATGTGAGATCTTATGATATTTGGTGAATGACATCTCCCAATTTTTCTCATTATTTTCAGGTTGAATATGACTTAGTTGCGAGTACTGTAGATGATGTGAGGATCTTATGATATTTGGTGAATGACATCTCCCAATTTTTCTCATTATTTTCAGGTTGAATATGACTTAGTTGCGAGTACTGTAGATGATGTGAGGATCTTATGATATTTGGTGAATGACATCTCCCAATTTTTCTCATTATTTTCAGGTTGAATATGACTTAGTTGCGAGTACTGTAGATGATGTGAGGATCTTATGATATTTGGTGAATGACATCTCCCAATTTTTCTCATTATTTTCAGGTTGAATATGACTTAGTTGCGAGTACTGTAGATGATGTGAGGATCTTATGATATTTGGTGAATGACATCTCCCAATTTTTCTCATTATTTTCAGGTTGAATATGACTTAGTTGCGAGTACTGTAGATGATGTGAGGATCTTATGATATTTGGTGAATGACATCTCCCAATTTTTCTCATTATTTTCAGGTTGAATATGACTTAGTTGCGAGTACTGTAGATGATGTGAGGATCTTATGATATTTGGTGAATGACATCTCCCAATTTTTCTCATTATTTTCAGGTTGAATATGACTTAGTTTGCGAGTACTGTAGATGATGTGAGGATCTTATGATATTTGGTGAATGACATCTCCCAATTTTTCTCATTATTTTCAGGTTGAATATGACTTAGTTGCGAGTACTGTAGATGATGTGAGATCTTATGATATTTGGTGAATGACATCTCCCAATTTTTCTCATTATTTTCAGGTTGAATATGACTTAGTTGCGAGTACTGTAGATGATGTGAGAATCTTATGATATTTGGTGAATGACATCTCCCAATTTTTCTCATTATTTTCAGGTTGAATATGACTTAGTTGCGAGTACTGTAGATGATGTGAGGATCTTATGATATTTGGTGAATGACATCTCCCAATTTTCTCATTATTTTCAGGTTGAATATGACTTAGTTGCGAGTACTGTAGATGATGTGAGGATCTTATGATATTTGGTGAATGACATCTCCCAATTTTTCTCATTATTTTCAGGTTGAATATGACTTAGTTGCGAGTACTGTAGATGATGTGAGGATCTTATGATATTTGGTGAATGACATCTCCCAATTTTTCTCATTATTTTCAGGTTGAATATGACTTAGTTGCGAGTACTGTAGATGATGTGAGAATCTTATGATATTTGGTGAATGACATCTCCCAATTTTTCTCATTATTTTCAGGTTGAATATGACTTAGTTGCGAGTACTGTAGATGATGTGAGGATCTTATGATATTTGGTGAATGACATCTCCCAATTTTTCTCATTATTTTCAGGTTGAATATGACTTAGTTGCGAGTACTGTAGATGATGTGAGGATCTTATGATATTTGGTGAATGACATCTCCCAATTTTTCTCATTATTTTCAGGTTGAATATGACTTAGTTGCGAGTACTGTAGATGATGTGAGGATCTTATGATATTTGGTGAATGACATCTCCCAATTTTTCTCATTATTTTCAGGTTGAATATGACTTAGTTGCGAGTACTGTAGATGATGTGAGGATCTTATGATATTTGGTGAATGACATCTCCCAATTTTTCTCATTATTTTCAGGTTGAATATGACTTAGTTGCGAGTACTGTAGATGATGTGAGAATCTTATGATATTTGGTGAATGACATCTCCCAATTTTTCTCATTATTTTCAGGTTGAATATGACTTAGTTGCGAGTACTGTAGATGATGTGAGGATCTTATGATATTTGGTGAATGACATCTCCCAATTTTTCTCATTATTTTCAGGTTGAATATGACTTAGTTGCGAGTACTGTAGATGATGTGAGGATCTTATGATATTTGGTGAATGACATCTCCCAATTTTTCTCATTATTTTCAGGTTGAATATGACTTAGTTGCGAGTACTGTAGATGATGTGAGGATCTTATGATATTTGGTGAATGACATCTCCCAATTTTTCTCATTATTTTCAGGTTGAATATGACTTAGTTGCGAGTACTGTAGATGATGTGAGGATCTTATGATATTTGGTGAATGACATCTCCCAATTTTCTCATTATTTTCAGGTTGAATATGACTTAGTTGCGAGTACTGTAGATGATGTGAGGATCTTATGATATTTGGTGAATGACATCTCCCAATTTTTCTCATTATTTTCAGGTTGAATATGACTTAGTTGCGAGTACTGTAGATGATGTGAGAATCTTATGATATTTGGTGAATGACATCTCCCAATTTTTCTCATTATTTTCAGGTTGAATATGACTTAGTTGCGAGTACTGTAGATGATGTGAGGATCTTATGATATTTGGTGAATGACATCTCCCAATTTTTCTCATTATTTTCAGGTTGAATATGACTTAGTTGCGAGTACTGTAGATGATGTGAGGATCTTATGATATTTGGTGAATGACATCTCCCAATTTTTCTCATTATTTTCAGGTTGAATATGACTTAGTTGCGAGTACTGTAGATGATGTGAGAATCTTATGATATTTGGTGAATGACATCTCCCAATTTTTCTCATTATTTTCAGGTTGAATATGACTTAGTTGCGAGTACTGTAGATGATGTGAGGATCTTATGATATTTGGTGAATGACATCTCCCAATTTTTCTCATTATTTTCAGGTTGAATATGACTTAGTTGCGAGTACTGTAGATGATGTGAGGATCTTATGATATTTGGTGAATGACATCTCCCAATTTTTCTCATTATTTTCAGGTTGAATATGACTTAGTTGCGAGTACTGTAGATGATGTGAGGATCTTATGATATTTGGTGAATGACATCTCCCAATTTTTCTCATTATTTTCAGGTTGAATATGACTTAGTTGCGAGTACTGTAGATGATGTGAGAATCTTATGATATTTGGTGAATGACATCTCCCAATTTTTCTCATTATTTTCAGGTTGAATATGACTTAGTTGCGAGTACTGTAGATGATGTGAGATCTTATGATATTTGGTGAATGACATCTCCAATTTTTCTCATTATTTTCAGGTTGAATATGACTTAGTTGCGAGTACTGTAGATGATGTGAGGATCTTATGATATTTGGTGAATGACATCTCCCAATTTTTCTCATTATTTTCAGGTTGAATATGACTTAGTTGCGAGTACTGTAGATGATGTGAGATCTTATGATATTTGGTGAATGACATCTCCCAATTTTTCTCATTATTTTCAGGTTGAATATGACTTAGTTGCGAGTACTGTAGATGATGTGAGGATCTTATGATATTTGGTGAATGACATCTCCCAATTTTTCTCATTATTTTCAGGTTGAATATGACTTAGTTGCGAGTACTGTAGATGATGTGAGGATCTTATGATATTTGGTGAATGACATCTCCCAATTTTTCTCATTATTTTCAGGTTGAATATGACTTAGTTGCGAGTACTGTAGATGATGTGAGAATCTTATGATATTTGGTGAATGACATCTCCCAATTTTTCTCATTATTTTCAGGTTGAATATGACTTAGTTGCGAGTACTGTAGATGATGTGAGGATCTTATGATATTTGGTGAATGACATCTCCCAATTTTTCTCATTATTTTCAGGTTGAATATGACTTAGTTGCGAGTACTGTAGATGATGTGAGAATCTTATGATATTTGGTGAATGACATCTCCCAATTTTTCTCATTATTTTCAGGTTGAATATGACTTAGTTGCGAGTACTGTAGATGATGTGAGGATCTTATGATATTTGGTGAATGACATCTCCCAATTTTTCTCATTATTTTCAGGTTGAATATGACTTAGTTGCGAGTACTGTAGATGATGTGAGAATCTTATGATATTTGGTGAATGACATCTCCCAATTTTTCTCATTATTTTCAGGTTGAATATGACTTAGTTGCGAGTACTGTAGATGATGTGAGGATCTTATGATATTTGGTGAATGACATCTCCCAATTTTTCTCATTATTTTCAGGTTGAATATGACTTAGTTGCGAGTACGAGGTTGAATATGACTTAGTTGCGAGTACTGTAGATGATGTGAGGATCTTATGATATTTGGTGAATGACATCTCCCAATTTTTCTCATTATTTTCAGGTTGAATATGACTTAGTTGCGAGTACTGTAGATGATGTGAGGATCTTATGATATTTGGTGAATGACATCTCCCAATTTTTCTCATTATTTTCAGGTTGAATATGACTTAGTTGCGAGTACTGTAGATGATGTGAGAATCTTATGATATTTGGTGAATGACATCTCCCAATTTTTCTCATTATTTTCAGGTTGAATATGACTTAGTTGCGAGTACTGTAGATGATGTGAGGATCTTATGATATTTGGTGAATGACATCTCCCAATTTTTCTCATTATTTTCAGGTTGAATATGACTTAGTTGCGAGTACTGTAGATGATGTGAGAATCTTATGATATTTGGTGAATGACATCTCCCAATTTTTCTCATTATTTTCAGGTTGAATATGACTTAGTTGCGAGTACTGTAGATGATGTGAGGATCTTATGATATTTGGTGAATGACATCTCCCAATTTTTCTCATTATTTTCAGGTTGAATATGACTTAGTTGCGAGTACTGTAGATGATGTGAGAATCTTATGATATTTGGTGAATGACATCTCCCAATTTTTCTCATTATTTTCAGGTTGAATATGACTTAGTTGCGAGTACTGTAGATGATGTGAGGATCTTATGATATTTGGTGAATGACATCTCCCAATTTTTCTCATTATTTTCAGGTTGAATATGACTTAGTTGCGAGTACTGTAGATGATGTGAGGATCTTATGATATTTGGTGAATGACATCTCCCAATTTTTCTCATTATTTTCAGGTTGAATATGACTTAGTTGCGAGTACTGTAGATGATGTGAGAATCTTATGATATTTGGTGAATGACATCTCCCAATTTTTCTCATTATTTTCAGGTTGAATATGACTTAGTTGCGAGTACTGTAGATGATGTGAGGATCTTATGATATTTGGTGAATGACATCTCCCAATTTTTCTCATTATTTTCAGGTTGAATATGACTTAGTTGCGAGTACTGTAGATGATGTGAGGATCTTATGATATTTGGTGAATGACATCTCCCAATTTTTCTCATTATTTTCAGGTTGAATATGACTTAGTTGCGAGTACTGTAGATGATGTGAGAATCTTATGATATTTGGTGAATGACATCTCCCAATTTTTCTCATTATTTTCAGGTTGAATATGACTTAGTTGCGAGTACTGTAGATGATGTGAGGATCTTATGATATTTGGTGAATGACATCTCCCAATTTTTCTCATTATTTTCAGGTTGAATATGACTTAGTTGCGAGTACTGTAGATGATGTGAGGATCTTATGATATTTGGTGAATGACATCTCCCAATTTTTCTCATTATTTTCAGGTTGAATATGACTTAGTTGCGAGTACTGTAGATGATGTGAGGATCTTATGATATTTGGTGAATGACATCTCCCAATTTTTCTCATTATTTTCAGGTTGAATATGACTTAGTTGCGAGTACTGTAGATGATGTGAGGATCTTATGATATTTGGTGAATGACATCTCCCAATTTTTCTCATTATTTTCAGGTTGAATATGACTTAGTTGCGAGTACTGTAGATGATGTGAGGATCTTATGATATTTGGTGAATGACATCTCCAATTTTTCTCATTATTTTCAGGTTGAATATGACTTAGTTGCGAGTACTGTAGATGATGTGAGGATCTTATGATATTTGGTGAATGACATCTCCCAATTTTTCTCATTATTTTCAGGTTGAATATGACTTAGTTGCGAGTACTGTAGATGATGTGAGGATCTTATGATATTTGGTGAATGACATCTCCCAATTTTTCTCATTATTTTCAGGTTGAATATGACTTAGTTGCGAGTACTGTAGATGATGTGAGGATCTTATGATATTTGGTGAATGACATCTCCCAATTTTTCTCATTATTTTCAGGTTGAATATGACTTAGTTGCGAGTACTGTAGATGATGTGAGGATCTTATGATATTTGGTGAATGACATCTCCCAATTTTTCTCATTATTTTCAGGTTGAATATGACTTAGTTGCGAGTACTGTAGATGATGTGAGAATCTTATGATATTTGGTGAATGACATCTCCCAATTTTTCTCATTATTTTCAGGTTGAATATGACTTAGTTGCGAGTACTGTAGATGATGTGAGGATCTTATGATATTTGGTGAATGACATCTCCCAATTTTTCTCATTATTTTCAGGTTGAATATGACTTAGTTGCGAGTACTGTAGATGATGTGAGAATCTTATGATATTTGGTGAATGACATCTCCCAATTTTTCTCATTATTTTCAGGTTGAATATGACTTAGTTGCGAGTACTGTAGATGATGTGAGGATCTTATGATATTTGGTGAATGACATCTCCCAATTTTTCTCATTATTTTCAGGTTGAATATGACTTAGTTGCGAGTACTGTAGATGATGTGAGAATCTTATGATATTTGGTGAATGACATCTCCCAATTTTTCTCATTATTTTCAGGTTGAATATGACTTAGTTGCGAGTACTGTAGATGATGTGAGGATCTTATGATATTTGGTGAATGACATCTCCCAATTTTTCTCATTATTTTCAGGTTGAATATGACTTAGTTGCGAGTACTGTAGATGATGTGAGAATCTTATGATATTTGGTGAATGACATCTCCCAATTTTTCTCATTATTTTCAGGTTGAATATGACTTAGTTGCGAGTACTGTAGATGATGTGAGGATCTTATGATATTTGGTGAATGACATCTCCCAATTTTTCTCATTATTTTCAGGTTGAATATGACTTAGTTGCGAGTACTGTAGATGATGTGAGGATCTTATGATATTTGGTGAATGACATCTCCCAATTTTTCTCATTATTTTCAGGTTGAATATGACTTAGTTGCGAGTACTGTAGATGATGTGAGGATCTTATGATATTTGGTGAATGACATCTCCCAATTTTTCTCATTATTTTCAGGTTGAATATGACTTAGTTGCGAGTACTGTAGATGATGTGAGATCTTATGATATTTGGTGAATGACATCTCCCAATTTTTCTCATTATTTTCAGGTTGAATATGACTTAGTTGCGAGTACTGTAGATGATGTGAGGATCTTATGATATTTGGTGAATGACATCTCCCAATTTTTCTCATTATTTTCAGGTTGAATATGACTTAGTTGCGAGTACTGTAGATGATGTGAGATCTTATGATATTTGGTGAATGACATCTCCCAATTTTTCTCATTATTTTCAGGTTGAATATGACTTAGTTGCGAGTACTGTAGATGATGTGAGGATCTTATGATATTTGGTGAATGACATCTCCCAATTTTTCTCATTATTTCAGGTTGAATATGACTTAGTTGCGAGTACTGTAGATGATGTGAGGATCTTATGATATTTGGTGAATGACATCTCCCAATTTTTCTCATTATTTTCAGGTTGAATATGACTTAGTTGCGAGTACTGTAGATGATGTGAGAATCTTATGATATTTGGTGAATGACATCTCCCAATTTTTCTCATTATTTTCAGGTTGAATATGACTTAGTTGCGAGTACTGTAGATGATGTGAGGATCTTATGATATTTGGTGAATGACATCTCCCAATTTTTCTCATTATTTTCAGGTTGAATATGACTTAGTTGCGAGTACTGTAGATGATGTGAGGATCTTATGATATTTGGTGAATGACATCTCCCAATTTTTCTCATTATTTTCAGGTTGAATATGACTTAGTTGCGAGTACTGTAGATGATGTGAGGATCTTATGATATTTGGTGAATGACATCTCCCAATTTTTCTCATTATTTTCAGGTTGAATATGACTTAGTTGCGAGTACTGTAGATGATGTGAGGATCTTATGATATTTGGTGAATGACATCTCCCAATTTTTCTCATTATTTTCAGGTTGAATATGACTTAGTTGCGAGTACTGTAGATGATGTGAGAATCTTATGATATTTGGTGAATGACATCTCCCAATTTTTCTCATTATTTTCAGGTTGAATATGACTTAGTTGCGAGTACTGTAGATGATGTGAGGATCTTATGATATTTGGTGAATGACATCTCCCAATTTTTCTCATTATTTTCAGGTTGAATATGACTTAGTTGCGAGTACTGTAGATGATGTGAGGATCTTATGATATTTGGTGAATGACATCTCCCAATTTTTCTCATTATTTTCAGGTTGAATATGACTTAGTTGCGAGTACTGTAGATGATGTGAGGATCTTATGATATTTGGTGAATGACATCTCCCAATTTTTCTCATTATTTTCAGGTTGAATATGACTTAGTTGCGAGTACTGTAGATGATGTGAGAATCTTATGATATTTGGTGAATGACATCTCCCAATTTTTCTCATTATTTTCAGGTTGAATATGACTTAGTTGCGAGTACTGTAGATGATGTGAGATCTTATGATATTTGGTGAATGACATCTCCCAATTTTTCTCATTATTTTCAGGTTGAATATGACTTAGTTGCGAGTACTGTAGATGATGTGAGGATCTTATGATATTTGGTGAATGACATCTCCCAATTTTTCTCATTATTTTCAGGTTGAATATGACTTAGTTGCGAGTACTGTAGATGATGTGAGGATCTTATGATATTTGGTGAATGACATCTCCCAATTTTTCTCATTATTTTCAGGTTGAATATGACTTAGTTGCGAGTACTGTAGATGATGTGAGAATCTTATGATATTTGGTGAATGACATCTCCCAATTTTTCTCATTATTTTCAGGTTGAATATGACTTAGTTGCGAGTACTGTAGATGATGTGAGAATCTTATGATATTTGGTGAATGACATCTCCCAATTTTTCTCATTATTTTCAGGTTGAATATGACTTAGTTGCGAGTACTGTAGATGATGTGAGAATCTTATGATATTTGGTGAATGACATCTCCCAATTTTTCTCATTATTTTCAGGTTGAATATGACTTAGTTGCGAGTACTGTAGATGATGTGAGAATCTTATGATATTTGGTGAATGACATCTCCCAATTTTTCTCATTATTTTCAGGTTGAATATGACTTAGTTGCGAGTACTGTAGATGATGTGAGATCTTATGATATTTGGTGAATGACATCTCCCAATTTTTCTCATTATTTTCAGGTTGAATATGACTTAGTTGCGAGTACTGTAGATGATGTGAGGATCTTATGATATTTGGTGAATGACATCTCCCAATTTTCTCATTATTTTCAGGTTGAATATGACTTAGTTGCGAGTACTGTAGATGATGTGAGGATCTTATGATATTTGGTGAATGACATCTCCCAATTTTTCTCATTATTTTCAGGTTGAATATGACTTAGTTGCGAGTACTGTAGATGATGTGAGATCTTATGATATTGGTGAATGACATCTCCCAATTTTTCTCATTATTTTCAGGTTGAATATGACTTAGTTGCGAGTACTGTAGATGATGTGAGGATCTTATGATATTTGGTGAATGACATCTCCCAATTTTCTCATTATTTTCAGGTTGAATATGACTTAGTTGCGAGTACTGTAGATGATGTGAGGATCTTATGATATTTGGTGAATGACATCTCCCAATTTTTCTCATTATTTTCAGGTTGAATATGACTTAGTTGCGAGTACTGTAGATGATGTGAGGATCTTATGATATTTGGTGAATGACATCTCCCAATTTTTCTCATTATTTTCAGGTTGAATATGACTTAGTTGCGAGTACTGTAGATGATGTGAGATCTTATGATATTTGGTGAATGACATCTCCCAATTTTCTCATTTTTTCAGGTTGAATATGACTTAGTTGCGAGTACTGTAGATGATGTGAGAATCTTATGATATTGGTGAATGACATCTCCCAATTTTTCTCATTATTTTCAGGTTGAATATGACTTAGTTGCGAGTACTGTAGATGATGTGAGATCTTATGATATTTGGTGAATGACATCTCCCAATTTTTCTCATTATTTTCAGGTTGAATATGACTTAGTTGCGAGTACTGTAGATGATGTGAGGATCTTATGATATTTGTGAATGACATCTCCCAATTTTTCTCATATTTTTCAGGTTGAATATGACTTAGTTGCGAGTACTGTAGATGATGTGAGGATCTTATGATATTTGGTGAATGACATCTCCCAATTTTTCTCATTATTTTCAGGTTGAATATGACTTAGTTGCGAGTACTGTAGATGATGTGAGAATCTTATGATATTTGGTGAATGACATCTCCCAATTTTTCTCATTATTTTCAGGTTGAATATGACTTAGTTGCGAGTACTGTAGATGATGTGAGGATCTTATGATATTTGGTGAATGACATCTCCCAATTTTCTCATTATTTTCAGGTTGAATATGACTTAGTTGCGAGTACTGTAGATGATGTGAGGATCTTATGATATTTGGTGAATGACATCTCCCAATTTTTCTCATTATTTCAGGTTGAATATGACTTAGTTGCGAGTACTGTAGATGATGTGAGGATCTTATGATATTTGGTGAATGACATCTCCCAATTTTTCTCATTATTTTCAGGTTGAATATGACTTAGTTGCGAGTACTGTAGATGATGTGAGGATCTTATGATATTTGGTGAATGACATCTCCCAATTTTTCTCATTATTTTCAGGTTGAATATGACTTAGTTGCGAGTACTGTAGATGATGTGAGGATCTTATGATATTTGGTGAATGACATCTCCCAATTTTTCTCATTTTTTCAGGTTGAATATGACTTAGTTGCGAGTACTGTAGATGATGTGAGGATCTTATGATATTTGGTGAATGACATCTCCCAATTTTTCTCATTATTTTCAGGTTGAATATGACTTAGTTGCGAGTACTGTAGATGATGTGAGAATCTTATGATATTTGGTGAATGACATCTCCCAATTTTTCTCATTATTTTCAGGTTGAATATGACTTAGTTGCGAGTACTGTAGATGATGTGAGGATCTTATGATATTTGGTGAATGACATCTCCCAATTTTTCTCATTATTTTCAGGTTGAATATGACTTAGTTGCGAGTACTGTAGATGATGTGAGGATCTTATGATATTTGGTGAATGACATCTCCCAATTTTTCTCATTATTTTCAGGTTGAATATGACTTAGTTGCGAGTACTGTAGATGATGTGAGGATCTTATGATATTTGGTGAATGACATCTCCCAATTTTTCTCATTATTTTCAGGTTGAATATGACTTAGTTGCGAGTACTGTAGATGATGTGAGAATCTTATGATATTTGGTGAATGACATCTCCCAATTTTTCTCATTATTTTCAGGTTGAATATGACTTAGTTGCGAGTACTGTAGATGATGTGAGGATCTTATGATATTTGGTGAATGACATCTCCAATTTTTCTCATTATTTTCAGGTTGAATATGACTTAGTTGCGAGTACTGTAGATGATGTGAGGATCTTATGATATTTGGTGAATGACATCTCCAATTTTTCTCATTATTTTCAGGTTGAATATGACTTAGTTGCGAGTACTGTAGATGATGTGAGAATCTTATGATATTTGGTGAATGACATCTCCCAATTTTTCTCATTATTTTCAGGTTGAATATGACTTAGTTGCGAGTACTGTAGATGATGTGAGAATCTTATGATATTTGGTGAATGACATCTCCCAATTTTTCTCATTATTTTCAGGTTGAATATGACTTAGTTGCGAGTACTGTAGATGATGTGAGGATCTTATCGATTGAACGAATTGAACAGAGCGCCACTCCCAGGTGCATGGCATGGCATCCACCCCTCAATAAGGAACACTTTATTGTCACAGCCAATGATCAGGTAACATTTTCAATGAAAAAATAAAACACAGGGTCATTCAATAAGTAAGGTGAAATATTGCTTAAGGAATTACACAGGATAGGTTACAGTATAAAGTAGGAGTTAGATGGCTTTAGTTGAGACCCATAAATTTTCCTGGGGACTCATTCAAAGCAAATATGTGCATCCCAGGTAGCACTAAATCGAAAAATCTATCATCATCACTGCATATATATATATATATATATATATATATATTCCTTTACCTCCTCAGTGGAGTCCATTGTAGGCCCATAACAATCAGCAAGGTGACATATTTATTCCTTCCGAGAGGTAAATGAAGAGACATTAGCCTGTCAGAAATACCAACTTGAAGCGATTCCAGTTGTAAAACAATGTCATTTCTGATGGCAAACCCGACTCTCTCTTCGCAGTCTCAGAGAGATCCACCCAAAAGAAGGTGTAACCACCATCTATTTCTTTCAGTTCCCCTTTGCCTGGAAGCCTGGTTTCTGATAGAGCTGCAATACTAATGTTGTTTTGTTTAAGAACCCGTGCAATAATTGCAGATCTGTGTTCAGGGTTTTTCTTATTGTCTTGAAGTGTCCTTACGTTCCAAGATGCTAAGAACATGTTTGTTTCGTTAATTTTAGATTTTCTGAAATTTTGTGTGCACAATTTGGTTGCCCAGCCATATACACCTTATAGCAGGGTCATGTTCAGATATTTTCTAACAGACCTTGAAAAAAAGAAGAAAAAAAGGAGTTATACTTTTTTATTGTATTTATTTATTAATCTATTTAATTTCAGTTTCTGTAATTTTATATATATTGTGAAATATCTGGAATTCTGTTTTTTCTTTTTAAATTACACAACGATAATAGAATACGTATTTATAGTACATTTGAATTATTTAACGGTGTTACTAAGTTTAATAAGATAAACATGTATGTATTTATGTTGATATTTCTTTTACTTTTATTCACTCATTAATGTTTTAAATTCATTGTTTTATTTTACAAATTTATAAAGGATTTATAAAATCTCTTTTCAAAGTTGCGTAAATATGAACTTAGCTAGATATTTCTTTATTCATATTTTACGTTTGAATTTAATTCTAATAGTTGCGTCTTGATATATATATGAGAATACGTAAATAAACACTGTGTTCATTTGATATGGCTTTTAGCCGACAATTTTTGGAGGATAATGTGCTTAATTGAAGTCATACCTAATTTTTGAAAATTAATTAGTTAATAATTAATGAATTTCGGTGGGCATATATGTTCAAATGTAAGGCTAAACAGATCGAGAAAAGGTCGAAATGTACATTCAGGGATTGACATTTTCTTGATTTGTTTAGCCTTACATTTGAACATATATGCCAGCCTAAATTCATTAATTATTAACTAATTAATTTTCAAAAATTAGGTATGACTTCAATTAAGCACATATCCTCCAAAAATATATATATATATATATATATATATATAGCTTGAAGAAGTTGGCAATAGGAAGCACTGTTTACAGTTGCATCTTTTTCAAGGAAATCAATAGGGATGGGTCCTTTCATGTCACAGAATACTGTCAGCATGACCTTCTTTACTGACCGCTATGCCTGAAACTTTTTCTTTACTAATGACTTTCCACTCCATGGACAGTTTTTTTCAACTCAAGTTTATAGTGACAAACGTCTGTTCAATTAATTTGTAAACATTTTTTTTTTTTTTACTAAAACATGCTTTTTAAAATCTAAATCTTCTAACAGTACATGCATTAATAGATATTATTTTTGTTATTATTTTTCCTGGCAGTATAAATACAAACTTTACAATTCAACAACAATGATGTGTCGAAAAACGGCCCTGGCACCAATATACGAACATCCAATTGCAAAGTAAGTGCATTTTCATTTTTGTTTATTTGTTTTTTGTTTTTTGTTTTTGAATCAATTCTTTTATATAGAAATATTCCAACAATGATAAAATCCACAAAATAGAGATTTCTCAATTCTAAGCCCTCCCCCATACATACCTGGCACCTTTTATCACATGGGTCATGGTTTTCATTTTTTTCGTTGTCATGACAAAATTCATTAATGTCGGTTCCCCCAAAGATGACGACATAGCAAATATTTGGTGGGAGATCTGAAATTAAAAGAAGAAGAAGAAATGCGACCTCGCCAAAAGAAAAAAAATACCAAAAATCAGGAATTAACCAAATTTAATGAAATTTTCACTGTTGATACATTAATTAATAAAAGATATAACGCACTAGTTATTTTATTTAAAAACTTTTATATTTTTTCAGGTCAGATAACTTTATACCACGTATCTTTAAGAATCTGTGTTACACCTCTGAGTCACGTGCTTCAAAGTTAACTGACATGAAAGAATGTAAAAGTTTTTAAATAAAATAACTGGTGCATTATATTGTTTATTCATTAATATATCAACACTGAAAATTTCATTAAATTTGGTTAATTCCCTGATTTTTGGTATTTTCTTTCTTTCGGTAGGGTGACATATGAAGGTGGAATTTAATAATACATATGATGATCCGTTAAGTAGGATTTAACTGAAAGTTTTTTTGTTTTTGTTATTTCAAATCAGTTTTCATGAACATTTTATTTTCATAAAAATTGAGCCAATTTATTTAATGGTTCCAATTTCACACAAAAGTGTTGTCTAAAAATAAAACAAAACAAAAAAAAATCATAAATAAATTTAAATATTTAGTGTTCAGCATTCACAGACACAAAATGTAGGCAAAACTTCAAATTCAAAATGGCCACCACTCATCTGGCATTTTATGATAATTATAGGATCTATTTTGTTCCCAGAATGCAACATTGTTGTTTTCTGTTGTTTTCTTACCATTTCTTCCAGCCTTGCTATTCTGTATTGTTAGACAAGATAACTTGACAGATAGTTTAACCAAGATGGTCTAAGAAAACAGTAAATGATAAAGGAAAAAACTGAAGACATTGCAACATCAAGGATTTCATTTGGAATTCATATCACAGGACTATAACATTTTAAAATAAAAAAAAAAAAAAAATAAAAATCTGTTTTCAAATGCCTTTAAAGTAATAAAGAATTCATCATTCACATCTAATGTCGGGAGAATTAGACACTTTGTCTAAGCTCCCTGAAATAGACTATAATGCAAAATCTCTAAGTCTTTTGTTATTTCTTTACTTATAAATTTGCTCTGTGACTCTAACATTAAGATCACACATTGAGCTCTCAAACTGCGACAGGTTTTTTTTAAATAAAACTCTTCTGTCGTAAGGAAGATTTCTTCTCTGGA
>CM042178.1:10267780-10415280 GCA_023376005.1 Doryteuthis pealeii
CCCAGGATATTAAAACCCTCAGCCACTGCCTTCTAGAACATCTATGATAAGAAGAGCTGAACGACTCTTGGGTTAAGACCTGTCAATTAAAATCTCAGTGATTTTCCAACTATAATTTTCCAGTTTACAGTTAATTTTAAAATCTAAACCTCATTTTCTTTCAAAATTGACAGCCTGTAAATATATATTTACCAACCCCTCCGCACGAGTAGAATGCGACACAAGGTCAATTTCTTAAGCAGAGTTTAACAGGTTTGAATTCAGAGTTTTCCTTTTCCTAGACTGGTTACCTAGCTATGGTTAAATTGCCCAGTCTGTCCTACTATTTACCCATAGCTGGAGGGAGAATTGGATTCATATCTTTCCCAAGGGTATTAGCACTATGTGAAATGCAAACAGCTTCGTCCAGGAATTGATCTCAGGTCAACGAGTCCATTTCCTGTGACTCTAACCATTAGACCACGCACCATTAGACTATGCCTGTATAGGCGGCCAGTATAGCTCAGTCGGACTAGGAAATGCCCAGATGATAAGGGGGAAACGGCAGTATAAGTAGAAGTAGGGTGACGGCAGTAAAGGGTGTTGGGACTTCAGCTGCTGGTAGACGACAGTGTTGTAGCCTGCGAATAAGGCATTTGACTCGCTTCTTTTTGCCAACACCCCCCCTCCTGAACGAAGAAAATCTCTCTCTCTCTCTCTCTCTCTCTCTCTCTCTCTCTCTCTCTCTCTCTCTCTCTCTCTCTCTGCCTGACAACATATCGATCTCTATTTATTTTTTGAACAATGAACACCCATGAATCACCTACACACGTACTAACCCGCCAATAAATAGTGTTTAATAATTCAACTCATACAACTTTATGCTTGCAACGAATAATCCTGGACGAGGCTGTTTACATTTCACATAGCGCTAATAATACCCGTTGGAAAGGTATGAAGCCAAAAATTCTCTTTCCAGTTATGGGTAAACAGCAGTGCAAACTGGGCTCTTTAACCTTGATTAGGTAACCAGCCAGTCTAGGAGATGGAAAATTCTGAATTCAAACCTGTTAAACTCCACTTAAGAAATAGACCTTGCGTCACATCATTCGTGGAGATAGGTTGGTAATTATACGACTATATATATGAAGTGGTCAAACGATGTGTTTGAAATGGCGAAGGCCAACAATGTTTGGGAGATTATGTGCTTAATTAAAGTCACACCTAATTTGTTAATTAATTAATTATAATTAAATGAATTCGGTGTGCATATCGGTTTAAATGTAAAGCGTAAACAAATTGAGAAAAAGTCGATCTCTGTATGTACATTTCAGCCTATTAGGCCTCATCAGCAGAGTTATAGACAGGGCAGTGCTTTGTGCGTGATTCGAACCCTACCTGATGAGGCCTAATAGGCTGAAATGTACATACAGAGATCGACTTTTTCTCGATTTGTTTACGCTTTACATTTAAACCGATATGCACGCCTAATTCATTTAATTATAATTAATTAATTAACAAATTAGGTATGACTTTAATTAAGCACATAATCTCCCAAATATATATATATATATATATAGGAAAAACAAATTGTTCCAAAAAAGATGAATTTTTTTTTTTTTTTCCTTCTATACAGTTATAATTATACATACAGCTGTGCTTTTATGTATACACACAATATTTATCCAGCTTAATTTTCTAATGTACACAGTCAAATAAAAAAAATGAAAGAAGAAAGATTATCTGATACCAATCTCTACGTAGGGAGAATATGTCTGCCTTGAAAATCAGCATTTAAGTATGTGTAAGATATATGAAAGGGCCGGCTTAGCTCAGTCGGTAGAGCGTTCGGCTAGTAACCACAAGTTTCCTAGTTTGATACCAGCCCTCACCAACTCAGCGTATGAGTAGCACAGGGATCTGTGCGGCAAAGTGAGAAGCTAATGGTAGGTGTGACGCTCCATCTCAGACGCTAAAATAATCTCCTTGGTCTAGTGCTAGTGAAAAGGGGATAGACTCCCTCACTGTATGGCTCATACAGACCGACAAGATATATGAAATTATTTCGACCCCAAGTCATCTTACACACATTGATGAGGATTGACCTGATTAGCAATGGTTTACAAAAATAAACCTTAAACTATCATATTATTCTGTTGATAAGGCAAAAATAGCCATTTTTTAAAAATTGATTTGTTTTAAATTTTTACTGGTGAACTCAAGGGAGATAATCTGTCATTTTTTTATTTATTTAACTAACTGATAAAATAAAGGGAGGTAATCTGTCATTTTTATTTTTTTTAACTCGAGCATTTAAGCTGAAGAAATAATCTGTTGAATTTAATTCTTTTATTCATTTCTTTCAATCAAGATTTGTGTGGTTAAATCCTACTTAACAGACATAAATTCCACCATGTATATCACCTCTCCGATGGAAAAAATAAAATACAAAAAATCAAGTAATTAACCGAATTTAATGAAATTTTCAGTGTTGATATATTAATGAATAAACAATATAATGCACCAGTTATTTTATTTAAAAACTTTTACATTTTTTCAGGTCAGTTAACTTTGAACCACATATCTTTGAGGCATAACACAGATTCACAAACATACATGGTTCAAAGTTAACTGACCTAAAAAAATGTAAAAGTTTTAAAATAAAATAACTGGTGCATTATATCTTTTATTCATTAATATATCAACACTGAAAATTTCATTAAATTCAGTTAATTCCTTGATTTTTAGTATTTTTTTTTTTTTTCGGGGGTGACATGATGGTGGAATTTATGTCTGTTAAGTAGGATTTAACCATTTGCGTTTTGGTTGCAGGTCCATAATCTTGTGGCAAGTTATGATGGTGCATATCTCTTTACAACCAGCAGTCAAGAACCGTCCGTTCATATGTGGTGTATAAATCCCAGGTAAGAACAATTTCAAACAGTTTTTTTTTTTCTTAGTTTGTCTTGAGTTAACTCTTAAAATGTCTCATACATTTACATATATGTTGTGTGGGTCGGACTTAGAGAAATTATAAATTTATTAAGGGTTGGGTTGGTTTCTTTGTTTTAATGGCATATCAACCTTTGTGGTTTATTTAATGCCAAAGCCATCCTTGTAGAAGAACAGTAGTGTGATAATACCCAGTTGCACTCGTGCACCTTGTTGGTATATTTTTATATAAGGTGTGCTACAATTCCTCACCTGGATTTATAGACTAGCCGAAGTCACATGGTTTATTCCTTCGCCAATCACCAGCCATAATGTGTGGCTGATACACTACTTAAACACTGATACTTGCTACAGTTGTACTTGCAATCATTGAGGAGGGACTTACAATACTCAGGACTCTTTACCAGAAGAACCAAAGGATTCATTATCAGAGGATTACCAAGGATCCAATTCCACTGGACAAACACTCTTGCTTAAAGCCTACAGGATGGCCCATAAGATTGTAACACACCTTCATTGCACAATGTCTATGACCCCAACGTAATATTCTGGGCTGGCCGATTCAAAGGGCACGAGTCAGAGACATGTTCATAAGGATAAAAAAAAAACACAACATAAAGTTTGATAACAGGACGTTAATGGAGGAGGAAGTGTGACACTTTGTGCAGTTTGTGGTGGAGCAGAGGACACTTAAGTCTATGTTTTCAGCTGGCAAGAAAGTTGTCTTAACTATAAGTCTATTGCTGGCTTCACTGATGTGGGTCCCTGCCTATTTTCTATCTACTACTACTGGGACAACCTCTCACTCCAATGGCTGGTCTGAAACTGCTGACTTTTATGATGCATAGATTCTGTACTCTCAATTGAAAGAGGGATCACGTAGAATCAGTAGACCAAATCTCAGTTACAAAGACAATATCAAGAGAAACCGGGAGGACTTGAACATCCTCATAGACAGTTGGCAAGACATAACCAGAGATTAAATCAAATGGAGAAAACTGATTTGCATGGTGTCATCATCGGATACAATGGACAGAAAGTAATATAATAATAATAGTCACTGGTACATGTCCACTGGCCCCCATTCTCGCTACAGGGTCTGTCAACAATTTTTGACATCATAAATTGTAACACACAAGTATGGGAAACACAACACAAAGTTTGATAACAGCACACCAATGGAGGAGGAAGGTGTGACATTTGTGCAGTTTGTGGTGGAGCAGTGGACACTTAAGTCGATGTTGTCAGCTGGCAAGAAAGTTCTCTTAACTACAAGTCGATTGCTGGCTTCACTGATGTGGGTCCCTGGCTATTCCTATCTACTGCTAGAGGGACAACCTCTCACTCCAAAGGCTGGTCTAAAACTAATCCAAAGGCCTGAGCCAGCCAAATATATGTAAATTACACCCCCACACAGCCCCATGGATTCAACCACCCAGATCTTTGGCACTTAATTTCTTCTCAGACTTTTTGTCTGCGATCTCTCTTTAAAGTGATAGCCATTACTTTATTTTCCAGCTTACTGTCTCTACATTTCAGACCATTAATTCCCTCAAAAGAGATTTTCTCATAAAAACAGGTTTTTTTTCTTAAAACATAGATACCTAAAGATATTATCTCTAACTGGCTTAACTTCATGGTGGCCGTTCAATTCTCTTAAACTTTACTGCCTAATCCTTTGTGTCCTTAAGGGACAATCATCCACCCATATACATATGCCGGGGCTTAACATTTTATTTCTACTTTTTTTTTCTGACTATGTTCTCACTATAACATGTGAGGAAGTTATATTAACATTGGAAGGCTCAAAGTAACCTCCCAACTTGGGTACTAGTGTATACATAAAAACATTCGGACAAAGGTGTAAAAAGATAACAATATTTATTCCATAAGTGATGGAGAAACACATACATGACAAAGATATACAAAACAAATACATCATAAACGTATTATGAGGAAATAGGCCTACGACTTGCGTCGTAGGGAATGTCACTTACTGGTAACTGGTTGGCGGGCAAAGCCCCCCATCAAAGGTTTGAGGTGGAAGGCGCCTAGACCATGTTTACTCGTTGCCGCCTGAGTGGAAAAGAGGCAGGAATTCAGAATTCCCGCTGGTGGCCAAATACCAACGCCACCTATCGGCGAACGAACCACAGCAAGGGAAGATAACTGATTTTGGACTTATTTCCACCTGGACTTACCGTTTTACTGACCCAACATCACTTGACCATAGTGTCAAAGTAGTGGTACTATTTAACCGATTATTTAGGGTATATCCAGGTAACCCCTTTGGGAAGAGTCTTACTCATCCTCAGAGGATACAGTGTATATGTATGTATCTGTATTTAGGTGCTTAATAAATGACAACTATTCAATTATTAGTGAGCTCGATTCTCACTGGGTGCCCCAGATTTTTACTTTGTCATCTGTCTATGATTTATGTTGCTGATTTCTCTCTCTTTCTCTCTTTCTCTCTCTCTGTCTGTCTGTGTGTCAGTGCCTTGGAAGCTCAGCTACGTCTGGGAGGTGAAGATCTGATTCCTTTTTACCAGCTTTTGGAAGGAGGACGAGAAGGACCGTTCTTTGAAGAATTGAAAGAATATTTTTATTACTGTCAGCTTCGAAGGTAAGAAATGAAAAATCAAAATACCATTCTTTACCCCCCTCACTAGGTGTTTGAGATAGGCCTGACTAAACAGCACTGGGTAGCATCTTCAGTTATGTTATTAACTAGTTTCATTGGGGGGTTTCAGGTCTTTCAACATAATATACCCCTCACCAGTTGGACCCCATTAGAGATAATCAAACGCTAATGCACTCCCAACATAAAAAATGGCTTTAAATAGAGTATGTCAATGCAGACCTCAGCCTCTGTACATCTAGTTGGCTAATTCTACAGGTAAATTATTCATGGCTAATAAAATGAGCTAACGGGTTTAGGGTTAGGGAAACAAAAAAACAAGCCGCAATACAAAAGATTTTTCCAAAATGTTTTCATATTAATAAAAACGAATTTAATATGCATTTCTATACAACTTACATGCCTTGGTGGTTTTTTGCCCAGGTTTGTACAACGAATCCAAATGCAGTTTGTTTTTTTTTTGGGGGGGGGGGGGCTTAATTTTTTTTTTTTTTTTGTGGCAGAAAGCCAACAGGATTTGTAGTGAGAGAGGAGACCCGCCTTGTGCAACACGGTGTGACGGAGAGGGTGGCGGGGTGAAGACTTGCCTTATTCTCAAAGGAAGCGGCTAGGCTTTGCCTAGCGTGTAGGACTGACCTAGAGTCGAACCCGCTTCCTTCAGAATGTGAGAGCTGTGGACGATCGGTGAAGTAGGAAATGGCATAGTGGCCCGGATGTGGGTGGTCGCGCCGTGCTGGCGAGTGTCGCACATGCTGAACGGACAATTATGAGTGAGGAGCCCGGATGTGGTGAAATTGGGGTGTATTTAAAGGACTTATTCTCAGAGACCAGGCAGAACGACTGGCAGTAGTATTTTGTTGTCGAGACGAGCGGGACAAAGAAATAGTTTTGGAAATTGGATTTTGGAGCGAGATACAGTTGGGACTGATTGGACTGTCGATTGGAGCCTTGAGTCAGACTTGACTGTGACCCCCCCCCCTACTGATTAGAGGATTTATTCGATATATAGTTATACATCAAGCAGAAAAAGAGAATCCCCAGTTCTTAGTGTCCAGTAAATCGGTTGTATATGATAAATTTATTGCCAATAATTTCATATGATAAATTACCAGTAATTTCATTGAATTGGTAAATCAAGAACAAATATGATGCTGATCAAGAGGGAGGAAAATTGAATTAGTAAATTTATTCCCTGTAAATTTATCGCCAGTCTTAAATTCATTATATTTAATACAATTGAATTAAATGTTGACCTGTTTTTTTGTTTTTTTTCCTTGCAACCATTCGCATGATATAACATCACTAAATATTGTTATTTAAAAACATTTTTTTTAGTTCTGATATTAATTCAGTGTCCACCAGAGAAGTATCTAAAACGATTCCAGTCAAGGAAATTCCTTATTTGATGCGTGCCCTCGGATTTTATCCATCGGAACAAGAGGTAAGCAACCCTATTAGGTATTTCTAAGTGACTATTGTTGGGTCAGTAAAATGGTAATTCCCGTGTATAGAGTGAGTGAGGGAGAGGCTCTCTGTGATTGGATATACCAATCATGTGATGAGCCTACATTCAGGACCAGCTCCTGGTGGCATGTCGACCAGAAATTCCCTCCAATAAATCACTAAGAAAATACCAGATATCCTCTCCATCACACCGGTAAGTCTCTCAATCTTGACTCTATACACAGAAAGACTTTACATTGTTAGTCATTGTTTTATTTGTTCTTTAATAAATTGTTAGAATTAAAGTAAGTTTTAATTCATTTTGTTGCTGTTGGTCTTAGAATTAAATGCTATACTAACACCAATAATTGGTGACCCTAATGCCAATACCTTGAAGGGGCTTTAATAGTGGGGCAGTTCATGAGAGATATACATATACATATTTGCTAACAACTCAACACGAGTATAATGTGACACAAGGTCAATTTCTTAACAGGTTTGAACTCAGGGGTTTCCTTCTCTGAGACCAATTGCAAAACAATGTTAAAGAGCTTGGTGTGTCTTACTATTTACCCATAGCTGGAGGGGGGTAGTTGGATGCATACCTGTCCCAAGGGTATTAGGGCCATGTGAAATGCAAACAGCCACATCAGGGATTTGAACTTGTGTCGCAGTGTCCATTTCTACGAAGTAACCATCACATGACTCACCTTCATGGGAGATGAAGGGTAATAAAAAAAAAATTAAAGTAAAATTGACGGACTGGACTATTGTCAGTATCAGCTGGACAGCGAAGGAGTCTATTCCCTTTTCGCTAATGCTAGACCAGAGAGATTGTTTTTGCATCTGAGATGGAGCACCACACCTACTGTCAGCTCCCCACTTTACTACACAAATCAGATTGCCCAATCTGTGCTACTCATGCACTGAGTTGACAGGGACAGATATCGAACTAGCAACCTTGCGATTCCAAGGCCAATATAGAACATTCTTTAAACCCGCACGTATCTCAGAGTTATTCTTAACATGGTGTCAGAAGTTGCGGACTGAACATTACAGGGAAATAACTGAGTAAGTACCACTTTGGTTTTAATGCATCGATGTCATTTTGTAATATAATTGTTTTCCCCCTTCCAAAGCCAGGTTGAATCTTACTAACTCTGACTAAAAACTATCACATGTTGGACCAAGACACCATTAAGCACCCCATTTGTGACCTAAATTCAAAAGGACATGTTTTGCTTTTCACCATCAAAATCCGGTTGTTTGTTAACAGACGATTTTTAGACGCACTTTTTTTTTAATTATAAAACTATAAACGAAAGACACGTTTTTATATTAAAGAACGTTTTATATTAAAGACATTTTTTATTTATTTATTTCATGTTGTTATTCAATAGCAATTCTTTTTTAATTATAAAACTTTTAACGTTAGACACGTTTAACACGGGAATGATTAAAGCTATAAAAGTAAAAAGTAAAGTCGTTGGGGCGGCCTAAAGTCGGTATCAGCCAGTCAGCAAGGTCGTCTATCCCTTTTCAATAGCGCTAGACCAAGGAGATTGTTTTGGCATTGAGGTGGAGCGCCACACCTACCATCACCTCCTTACTTTACCGCACTGATCCCAGTGCCACTCATACGCTGAGTTGGCGCAGACCGGTATCGAACTAGGAACCTTGTGGTTTCTAGCTGAATGCTCTACCGACTGAGCTAACCCGGCCCCTATTAAAGCTATAATAAGTATATTATAAGGTTATAATAATAACTGCTAACCCTAAACCCAAACCCTACCCCTAACCCCTAACCCTAGCAAAATTTTTAATATTAACTATCTGTAGAGGCACATGGAAATAAATAAACATGTCTTTCGTTTTAAGTTTTATTTTAAAAAAATAACAATATTAGTTTATCTTTAGTGCAAAATTAATTTTTTCACATATGCTAATGACAACAACATGAAATAACTAATTTTTTTTTTAATTAATATTTTAGTCTAAAAATGTTACTGGTTTTTATCGGCCGCCTGTTTTGTTTACTAACAACCGGTGAAAAGCAAAATTCAATTCCTTTCCATTCCTAATGGAGTCAAGATCCCACATGTCTGGAGGTCAGTTGGGTTTGTCTAAAATGTCAATCATAACTCCCAACGGTTATGGAAAATTACCCGCCTCTGCTTTTAATTCTAACGAACTTTATTTAAAATTTTAACTAACAGGTACGCTCACAATTCATGATTCTCATAAATTGTAACAATTTCAATGCATGTGTGTGTGCGTGTGCATGTGTGTGTGTGTGTGTGTGTTTAATGAAATGTATTTCTGTTATCTATTTCAGTTGGCTGATATGGTGAATGAAATCAAATATAGTGAATATGTTGACAAAGGAGAATTTAAAGAAGAAATAAATCTTCCTGATTTCTTAAAATGTAAGTTTCAGATTTCATCACAAATCAACAATTGCAAATTCATAATCATTTTTATTATTGAAATATATTGATCAAAGTGCTTTACTATAGAAATGCATGGATTAGAGAATTTTTTATATATTATAGAATGCATGGATTAGAGAATTTTATTATAGAAATGCATGGATTAGAGAATTTTACTATAGAAATGCATGGATTAGAGAATTTTATTATAGAAATGCATGGATTAGAGAATTTTATATATTGGATTAGAGAATTTTATTATAGAAATGCATGGATTAGAGAATTTTATTATATATAGAAATGCATGGATTAGAGAATTTTACTATAGAAATGCATGGATTAGAGAATTTTATTATAGAAATGCATGGATTAGAGAATTTTATTATAGAAATGCATGGATTAGAGAATTTTATTATAGAAATGCATTAGAGAATTTTATTATAGAAATGCATGAGATTAGAGAATTTTATTATAGAAATGCATGGATGATTAGAGAATTTTTATAGAATTATAGAAACTATAGAAATGCATGGATTAGAGATTTTTTATTATAGAGATTCATGGATTAGAGAATTTTACTATAGAAATGGATGGATTAGAGAATTTTATTATAGAGATGCATGGATCAGAGAATTTTATTATAGAGATGCATAGATTAGAGAATTTTATTATAGAGATGCAGTGATTAGAGAATTTTACTATAGAGATGCATGGATTAGAGAATTTTATCATAGAGATGCATGGATTAGAGAATTTTATTATAGAAATGCATGGATTAGAGAATTTTTCTATAGAGATGCATGGATTAGAGAATTTTATTATAGAAATGCATGGATTAGAGAATTTTATCATAGAGATGCATGGATTACAGAATTTTATTATAGAAATACATTAAATGAATTGAGAAAAAAACTTTTACTAAAGAAACCCATTTGTCAAAGATTTTTGCTATAGAAATGCATTGATCAAGATTTTTACTATAGAAAATAACATTGAATCCTTAACATAGCTTAACATTCAAATCTGATCATAGTTAACGGAACAAGAACAATCTACCGCAATGGATTAAATAAAGGATTTGGTTGAAAGTTCTTTTAAGGCTCCCAATTACGACAAGAAGGTTCCCGAATTTGACAAGAAACACCCGCAGAAGGTCAGAGGGTACATTAGCAGAAATGTTGTATATATAATAATAAAGAAGAGGACAACAGTTTGAAAAATCTAAATAATACAAATTATCAAGCCTCATCACCAAAATTCAGACAAATCTTATTATAATGGGGATTTGGTGTCTGTTTGTCTGTAACCGAAACTATGTCACAGCTTACATTACAATACCCCCAGGAATTGCATTTATTTATTCATGAGTATTTAATTTATAGTCAAAATCATCAATGTATAGAATAAATCTTATTTATTAACAATGTCTATGAAAATCTGACTTATATTTGCCTCAAAACAGCCCATGTTATTACTGCATTTAAAATCCTGCAATTTGTCTTGTATATCCCTAAGAAATAAAGGTTTACATAACATAATGTGTGGTTAATTTGCATACTGGTTTTAACAAAACCAGGTTTAATAAATAATTACTTGGTGTTATTGATCTCCAATATTATTGTTTTATTCTCCAACATATTAAAATCAATCCTATGAATGATTTTATATTGAAACCAATTAAAATATAATTAAAATAAGTGTAATGTTTTTATATGTGTTTTTATTTAATTTCCTTAGTCTTTCTAATTTAATATATTTCATTAGATTAAAACTTAAGTACCTACACCCGGTGGAGGGTGCATATTCTTGCTAGTAGAAATAATGGACCAAGTATCCAATGGGCACCCCAAATCATCAACTTAATGAAAGGTTCATATTTTAACTCATCACCGGTAATTTCGACTTTCAAATATTTGAAAATAAACAAACAGATGATTTTTTGAACTTATATTGTATCTGACAAAAACAAATTTTACAAATTTGTTGATACTATTTCTGAACGACATCCTTTTATTTAAATAAATATAAAAAAATATTTTGCAAATAAAAACTGTATTTTTATTTAAATAAACATAATTGCATTTCTCTTCTGATTAAGTAAAATCTATTTTAGTATAAAAACGTCTTTCGTCTTTTTTTAAATCATTGTAAGTGTTGAAAAATATTCATAAATTTCTGATTAAAAAGTATTTATTTAAAAAAAGATTTTGCTATTGAATCTTAATTTGATTATGTGTACCAACCATCGATTTTTTTAATTTATTGTGAGTTCAACATCTCCATAAAATTCTGATTAAAATTATTTGTTTACAAAAATTTGGAAGCGGAAGTTGTTACAATTTTATGGACCATCCTTTAGGCATCAGGTAAGAACGCTTGTCCATCGGAAATCCTTTGGTAAAGAATCCTTTGGTTGTTCCTCAATATTACAAGTTCCTCGTCAATGATTGCAAATGGACTATGAAAGTATCAGTGTTTAAGTAGTGAATCAGCCACACATTATGGCTGTTGATTGGTGGAGGAATAAACCACATGACCTCGCCTAGTCTATAAATTTAGGTGGGGAATTGCAGGACACCTTATATTACAAAACATATTACGGAGCCATAACGTCATAGGAAATGGACTCGTCGCCCCGAGTTCAAATCCTGGACGTGCTAATTGCATTTCACTTAGCGTTAATACCCTTGGGAAAGGTATGAATCCTACTCTCCCTCCAGCTATGGGTAAATAGTAGGGCAGACTGGGCTCTTTAACCATGGTTAGGCAACCGGTCTAGGAGAAGGAAAACTCTGAATTCAAACCTGTTAAAATCCGCTTAAGAAATTGACCTTGTGTTACATCCTGCTCGTGCAGAGGTGTTTGGTAAATATATATATTACAAAAATATTCCAACAGAAGTTACCAGTGACGAGTTAAAATATGAACCTTTCATTAAGTTGATGATTTGGGGTGCTTATTGGTTACTTGGTCCAAAATAATAATTTAAAAAAACATCTTTTAATGTTTGTTTTGTTTTGTTTGTAAGTGTACATCAACCATCGTCCGTATCGTGATTTGATGATGGAAAAGCTGAAGTGGGCGTTTGATGTTCTTGGTGAACGGAGCCACCAATCAGAGGAAAGCTCCATTCCAACCAATGAGATGCTGAACCTGATACAGTCACAAGGTAAGAAGTCAGGATTCTTTAAGTAATCCTCTTTGGGGATCAGTGCTTGCTTATGAAATGCTCAATCGCCTTCAGTTATCATTTTGATGATTTTCTTCATTTTTGTCTTGTTTGATTGCTTCATGAACATTGTTTGTTGAAATTTTTTACTGGTGCTCAGTTGTTGTGGCCTTGTGTCAGACTAATCTATGCTGAATAAATATTTATGGGGCACCTGCAATGAACTTTGGATTAGCAAGTTGATCTCACAAAACATTACTAGTTTACTGACTTTCAATCCTCATTGGGTACCCCCTAATACTATGACCCCTATGCCTGATTATGCTCAACTCAATAACTGATTGTTAGGGAGAGTTATTTCCCCTAGCGATATTCTCACTGACTAGCAGTGAGACAGAAAACTGACAAGTAGAGTGTTAGGCAGACAAAGACTGACCATCAGGCCCATGTGATGAACACACACATGATACACACACAGTTGATTCTATCCAAACCATCCACTGTATTTCCCTGTCAGCGAGAATAAATAAAACAAATATTGTTATATGTTAAACATATTTCACTGTTTTTGTTATTATTTGTTATTCCTACATCACGGGATATAACACTGATTCTCCACAATATTTTTTTTGAAAAAAATCTCATCTGACAAGCCAACTTGATTTCAATCCTCATTGGGTACCCCCCTAATACTGTGACCTTATGCATGATTAAGGGCCGGTTTAGCTCAGTCAGTGGAGTGTCCAACTGGGAACCTCGAGGTTTCTGGTTCAATTCCGGCCCTCGCCAACTCAGCGTATGAGTAGCACATGAATATGTGCAGTAAAGTTAGGAGCTGATGGTAGGAGTGGCTCCGCCTCAGACGACCAAACAATCTCCTTGGTCTAGTGCTAGTGAAAAGGGGATAGACTCCCTCGCTGTCTGGCTGATATGCTCAACTTCTTATCTACATCCGTTATATTTATTTTTTCTTTCCCTGGAGCTCTGGTGGATGTGGAGTACCTCTTAATCACGATTGCTCCCAGTTTCATTCTGACCTGGTGTTGTAGTACCACCTATCTAAGGATTAAATTCAGAAGAAAATGAGTTTAAAAAATATGTTTAAAAACAAAATTGATTTTAAAAAGAAAAAAATAAGTACCCATTAAGAATGAATAACACAAAAATATTTTCGGCATAAATTCAGATTTCCAAAAGTTAATTTCATAGTTTTAAGGCGTTCTACAAGATTTTTTAAGGTTGAAAAACACGTCCAAATCGACCTGTTTTGACTATGTTTTGACGCAAGTAAAAAAAACAAAAACTTAAAAACTCTTGTAGGACACCTTAAAACTATGAAATTAATGTTCCAACTGTTGTTTCTAGCGAGGGTCCATGCCCGCACACCTTACCTGATAATTGGATCGGTCGAAACATTTGGGAAAATTTTAGAAATCGAGCTTTGAAAGCTTTTTTACATGCAAGCGCGCTATTTAGATAAAAAAAAATTTTTAAAATACGTGTGTAGCAACATTGAAAATTAATAAAATAACATTGGATTTTTCGATTTTTAGCTAATCCTCCAACGGCTCTAATAATGGCTGATAGTTTGAAACTTTGAAAATTTCAGGTGAACACATCACGAGTGAAGAACTTGATGAAATTTTAATGGATCTTTGTCTTCTTGAACTTGACTGCAGCAATGAACTGGGAAATCGTAAAGATGGCGGTCAAATCAAAGATTTCAGCCATCTTGCTCATTTTATCGACAGCAAATTGCCCGAAGTCATGACAGCCCCGGCGTTTGTTAACAATCTCCTCGCATTACCCGAAAAACATCTTTAGAATGTCAAGATAGAAAAAAACATTCTCCTTTTTTTCTTTTTTTTTAAATTATCGTTTGTAATTGTAAAAATAAAATGAATTTACAATTTTAATCTTGTGTGATTTTATTTCTCTAGTACATAGAATAATGTATTAGTGTCAGGAACATGAATAGAGTACAGTAAAAATATACATGTTTGTGTACAGTGCTCAGGTGCACCACAACTCATCAAAGTCTCATGTCTAGTACATAGAATAATGTATTAGTGTCAGGAACATGAATAGAGTACAGTAAAAATATACATGTTTGTGTACAGTGCTCAGGTGCACCACAACTCATCAAAGTCTCATTTCTAGTACATAGAATAATGTATTAGTGTCAGGAACATGAATAGAGTACAGTAAAAATATACATGTTTGTGTACAGTGCTCAGGTGCACCACAACTCATCAAAGTCTCATGTCTAGTACATAGAATAATGTATTAGTGTCAGGAACATGAATAGCATACAGTAAAAATATACATGTTTGTGTACAGTGCTCAGGTGCACCACAACTCATCAAAGTCTCATGTCTAGTACATAGAATAATGTATTAGTGTCAGGAACATGAATAGAGTACAGTAAAAATATACATGTTTGTGTACAGTGCTCAGGTGCACCACAACTCATCAAAGTCTCATGTCTAGTATATAGAATAATGTATTAGTGTCAGGAACATGAATAGCATACAGTAAAAATATACATGTTTGTGTACAGTGCTCAGGTGCACCACAACTCATCAAAGTCTCATGTCTAGTACATAGAATAATGTATTAGTGTCAGGAACATGAATAGCATACAGTAATAATATACATGTATGTGTACAGTGCACAGGTGCACCACAACTCATCAAAGTCTCATGTCTAGTACATAGAATAATGTATTAGTGTCAGGAACATGAATAGAGTACAGTAAAAATATACATGTTTGTGTACAGTGCTCAGGTGCATCACAACTCATCAAAGTCTCATGTCTAGTACATAGAATAATGTATTAGTGTCAGGAACATGAATAGCATACAGTAATAATATACATGTATGTGTACAGTGCTCAGGTGCACCACAACTCATCAAAGTCTCATGTCTAGTACACAGAATAATGTATTAGTGTCAGGAACATGAACAGCGTACAGTAAAAATATACATGTATGTGTACAGTGCTCAGGTGCACCGCAACTCATCAAAGTCTCATGTCTAGTACATAGAATAATGTATTAGTGTCAGGAACATGAATAGCATACAGTAATGATATACATGTATATGTAGTGCTCAGGTGCACCACAACTATTCATTATAAAAATCTAATTAATAAAATGAGTGCTGTAGGTACCACCAATTTTCCCTATGAAATTCGCCCCCACCCCCCTATATTTAACACAATGAAACTTGCATAAAGGTTAATATCATCTTGAAATTTTTTTGTCCATTCGAAAGAAGAAACATTAAATAAACTCCTGAGGATTTAAAAAAATCTTACAGAAATAATGAAAATTTTGAACAAAAAACAATGTATACATTTTAGCACCGTTAAATCAATTGAAATTTAACGTAGTCAAAAACAAGTTATGACTGGAGACTTTTTTAAAAATTCTATGAAAAATCAATCAATGGTCCGATTTTCATGAAAATTTCTATAATTACTTACCTTTTGATGTAAATATGTCTGAAATAGTTTTTCCTCAAATATATCAGGGAAAATATATTTTTTACGAGGTCTACGGGGGGCCCTATTTTACTTTATGAAATATGAAAAGATGAACTGACAAAAAACGATTTTTACTTTTTTTCTATAAAGATAAGAATCTGAATAATTATATCAGAAGATTTTTATAAGTTTCGATGCGAGAGCTTTTCAGTAAAAGAATCATGAATACAGAATTCTGCTAAAAAATATCAGTAATAATGAAATTGACACTGTTGTAAAAAAACGGACTGTTTTACTTATTTTTCAAGATAACGGTGAGTAATTTTCCCTTAGTCGGATAATGTGATCTTAGAATAAACAGTTTTTCTTCGTAAGAACTCTTTATGTTGGTTATTTCTTTTTTGCGAGATTTAAGATAAAAAAGTTTTAAAATATTTACGTTTCTTCCTTCAATATGGCCTAAACTGATCACGTGACATATTTTGGTGGTACCTAGAATGCTGAAAATTAAATTTCAAGTGGGTGATTCCCTGATTTTTTTTTTTAAATTAAAAATTTAAAAAAAAATTTTCCCTATTTTTTTCCCCCTAGATTGAGCATAAATTGTATTCGATATTAAAATGCGTGCGTGTATTATAAAAATAAAAATTTAAAAAAACAAAACAAACAAAAGAAAAAAGACAAACTAACAATTTAAACCAGTCCAGCTGAATAGCATTTAGGGACCATATGACCTTTAGGCACCCCTTTTGCGATCTCGATTCATAAGGACATTTTTTCATTTACACCGTCAAAATCCGGTTGTTTGTTAACAGACGATTTTTAGAGTTTTCTTTTAAATTATAAAACTAACCCCTAACCCTAATCCCTAACATCCGGATTTTGACGGTGTAAATGAAAAACTTGTACTTATGAACCCAGATCGCAAAAGGGGTGCCTAAAGGTCAATATGGTCCGCATTTCGGACCCACATTTGTATCAAGCTTGGCCATATTTTAACAAGGGACAATTTTTCCTTCTTCACCGGTGCTTGTTTATTTCAACATGGTGGATCAGATAACCGCTTTTAATTATTCGCTTCCTTTTTTGTTTTGGCCTCTTGTTTTGTTTTGTCTTTTCCTTTATATTTTCTTGTCACATTGTCATCTGGATCAATGGAGAAGACAATCCGACCTTTGGAATCATTTATTGGTGGTCACCGCCCATCCAGACGACGAATGTATGTTTTTCTCACCGACACTTTTACATTTTCACAGAAGAAAGAAAAACATTTCACTTCTTTGTCTTTCAACAGGTAAAACAAAACAAAAAACAAAAACATTTATTTATTTATTTTATTTTTGTTAATCATCTGGGTAGACTATGAATTCAGTAGCGTAATTTTTTTTTACCATACTCTACCGGACAGATGTTAGTGGAATATGAAATTAAGTCCAATGTATATATTTTCAATTTCTCAACTGGGATTTAATACGTTTAATAAAAATCAAACTCTAAGGAAAACATAACTTAATACGTTCATTCATTTAGAAGTTTTTTAAAACATTAAACGATAGCATTAATTGTTGTTGTATAGATTTAAAGTTGTTGCGTAGTGATTCAGTTATACACTTCTTTTTTTAACCTCACCTCATCGTTATTTTAAGGGAATTGAGATTATAAACTTATCAAGTCCTCTACTGAAATAAACTATTTGCTGGTGATTTTGCCGAATATTTAACGATATTTCTATTTCAGAGTAATAAAAATTTTTTTAAAAATTAAAACAGTCCATTTTTGCCGTCCTGAAATCAAAAAAAGTGTATAATAACTGAATCACTACGCAACAACTTTAAATCTATCCAACATCAATTAATGCTGTCGTTTAATTTTTTTTTTTAAACTCATAAATGAATGAACGTATTAAGTTACGTTTTCCTTAGAGTTTGATTTTTATTAAAAGTATTAATTCTAGTTGAAAAATTAAAAATATATACATTGGATTTCATTTCATATTACACTAACATCTGTCCGGTAGACTATGGTGAAAATTTACGCCCCTGAATTCAGAGTCTACCCAATTTTCAATCTATATACAACATCAATTAATGCTGTTTAATTTTTTTTAAACTTATGAATGAATTAACGTATTAAGTTATGTTTTTCTTAGGGTTTGATTTTTATAAAAAATATATTAATCCCAGTTGAGGAATTAAAAATAAATACATTGGACTTCATTTCATATTCCACTAACATGTCCAATAGAATCTGGTAAAAATTTACGCTACTGAATTCACAGTCTACCCATTTTTTTTATATTTTAAAATTCTGATTTAATCCTGTAACAATATAAATCTCTTTAGATTATGATTTTTTTAATCGCTTTTTCGCTGGATACATTTTTTTTTATTATCCATTTTTATATTATGTGTGTGTAAATAATAAGAGCGCTGGGGACTTTTGCAATCAGGATTTTGTTGTTAATCACGTGTAAGTAGCCTATCTTATTTAACTGACATGTTCCGAAAAATCGACGAATTATTAAACATTGGGAGGAGGGGCGAATATTTATGACTTTTTTTTTTTTTTGTCATAAAAAAAAACGTTTTTCACTGAAAATAGATTTTGTCTTTTGGGTTATATTAATATATATTTTTCTCTGTTTTATCTAAATAATAAGAGGGCTGGGGACTTTTGCAATTAGGATTTTGGAATTAACCATGTGCGACTTGTGCTGACATGTTTTGAAAAATCGACGAATTATTAAACTTTAAACATTTCTAGGACCGAATAATAATGGAATGACGTGATTTTATCTTATTTATTTTATTTTTATTTTTTTCAATTACCTAAAAGAAAATGTTTTTCACTGTAAATTATCACAGACACCGATTTAAAATATATATATATATATATATATGTGTGTGTGTGTGTGTAATACCCAAAGTAAAAGATTAAAGTTTTACTATTTGACCTTTTACCGAAAGGTCACCAATTGAACATATTTTCCAGCTACTTTCTGTACGTCACCAAAAAGGCGATTTGCCTCCCTGCGAGGTCAAAAGGTCATGTTTAAAGGGGGGGAGGGGGATTATCTGGTGTATATGTGGGTAAAGATAAAAAAAAAATATTCTGTTTTCTCTAAACTGTTCACTGATTGTATCCCCAGCAGAGAGGTAAGACACCTCCCCCCCAACACACACACAAAAAGGGCATGTCTTGGGTATGACACTAAAGGAATTCAGCCCTGTAGACTGGGGCGTTAGAATATACCACCTGCACCTCTGCAGAGGGGTAAGACTCTCCTCATGGGGCCACCTGTTGGCCGTGGGTGGCGACCCTTGATTCTTAAGGATAGAACCCAGGTGGTTGAGCAGTCCATGACATGCAATATTTCACTTTGGTCCTTACTTGGGCTAGACAGGCGGTCAGAGAGCCCCCCTCCGATTAATCAGCTGGTCATATCAAGCCCCAGCACCTATATGATTGCTCCAACCCTTTTTATCATATGGGTGCTAGAAGGTGGCGGCTGAGGGTCTTCATGTCCTGGGAATGATGTTAAACTCTCTCTGATGGTGAGGTTCCAGTTTTGGAGGTCTGGGGAATGTGAAGCACCCTTTCATCACCATTGCTCCCTGGTCCACTCTGACCTGGAGTGGTAGTACCTGTTAGGGTTCCATCTATGGGTTAAATAGAAAAATGTGTTTATAAACAAAATTTCAAAACTTTGTCGGCATTAAATCACCCACTGAGGTTGATATGCCGTAAAACAAACTAAACCAAACTAAAGGAGTCTTTTGTGAATATGATCTGGGTATTACTGTCAACAGCGGTTTACGTTGGACAAAGTACATCTCTAACATTGTCAAGAAGGCCGAGGGAATCCTGGTGTCACTCAGCAAGACCTTTGTCAGCCGCTCACCGGCTATCTATTTAAAGCTGTACAAAGCTATGGTGCGGCCACACTTGGAATTTGCATCGCCAGTCTGGAACCCCTATCTCACTCAAAACATTAACTTCCTGGAAACTGTACAGAGACGTGCAACCAAACGAATAACCTCCATCGGTTGCATTGCCATATTCTGAACATCTTGCTGCCTGGGAATGGATTAGTTGAAACTCCGACGTCTGACAACTGACCTGGTAAACGCTCATAAGGTCATATATATATATATATATATGAAAGGTAAAATGGATATGAATCCGACAATATGTGTAGAAAGTTTGTAGAAAAAACAAGATGTTAAAAGTTTTGCTGACAGAAATCTGTTTCGACCATATGAAGAAGTCTTTATCAAAAGCAACATTGTAAACGGAAAGACAAAATAAATATATCATTAATCACAAGGCACAGAACGCTCTATCTTTTAAAAATTCCGGTACTGATCGAGAGCGTTCTGTGCTGGTCTTAATCAAAGCAACATTTATTTCTACAAACTTTCTACATATATATATATATATATATATATATATATATATATATATATATATGTGTGTGTGTGTATAGTGTTCGGAATAAATTTGACATATTTATATTTGGTTATATTAAGAATTCTGGGGTATGGGGTTATCGTCCCTTATCTGCGAGCCTCTGTTTCAAACCAACCAATCATGAGCCAGCATACTTTGGCGGTAAACCCAAAGTGTGAGACTCATCCTCTTCTGAATCAGCAACGAAAGGGAACGGACCGAAAAAAGGTTGCTCCTACTATTCTTCAACAGAACCGGAGTCGGACACAAACTAAGTCCATCTATATCCGAACTATATCAGAAGGCCGTAGCAAGGGGCTCCGTTAATACATATTATATATTTGTGCAAACGAAACTGAAGTTTGCAAGTTCTTTATATCTAATACAAGTTTTTTATTCATATTCTTGTTGTTCGTTTTACTTCTTAGACTCTTACCTGTCTGCCACATTTGCAGTTAACTCCACACAAACCTAGGAGTACTGCCGCTAGTGTTTTTTTCTTTATATATCTCACCCCTTTGCTTGATCTGAAGATGAATTTCACTTTTGGAGTACAAATATGTCCCATATTAATCGTTATATTCAGTGTATGAAATTTATAGTCAAATGCAGATAATTGCTGATAGGTACACATCCCGTGTCCCTGACACACAAAAATCTTAAAGAATGCAGTAAAAACATATCCATGCAGTCCCAGTGTTTTTTCTTTTTTCTTACACAGGATAGGTTACAAGGTAGGAATTAGATGGCTTTAGTTGTTTCCCCAGATCATAAATAAAAACCCTACAATCTATTAAGAAACTTTGGTTGGGACTCATATATTTTACCAGGGACTCATTCAAAGTAAATATGTGCATCCCAGGATGCTATCAGCATCACTGCATCTATTTCTTTTTTTTTTTTTTTTGTTTAGGCAATTATTACCATCTTGGGAGTAAACGGCGTCTGGAATTGGTGAAGAGTTGCAACATTCTTGGAATTCCAGAAAAAATCTAAAAATAATTGATGACAGGTAAGATTCTTACTGATTATTTTCACAGGTGTTTTTATTTTGTAAAGAAAATTCTTGTTATTTCAACGTGTTATTTGCACCATTTTTCAGGTATTATAAATAGAAGATTTATCTCTCTCCCTCTCTCTCTCTCTCTCTCTCTCTCTCTCTCTCCTCTCTCTCTCTCTCTCTCTCTCTCTCTCTCTCTCTCTCTCTCTCTCTCTCTCTCTCTCTCTCTCTCTCTCTCTCTCTCTCTCTCTCTCTCTCTCTCTCTCTCTCCTCTCTCTCTCTCTCTCTCTCTCTCTCTCTCTCTCTCTCTCTCTCTCTCTCTCTCTCTCTCTCTCTCCTCTCTCTCTCTCTCTCTCTCTCTCTCTCTCTCTCTCTCTCTCTCTCTCTCTCTCTCTCTCTCTCTCTCTCTCTCTCTCTCTCTCTCTCTCTCTCTCTCTCTCTCTCTCTCTCTCTCTCTCTCTCTCTCTCTCTCTCTCTCTCCTCTCTCTCTCTCTCTCTCTCTCTCTCTCTCTCTCTCTCTCTCTCTCTCTCTCTCTCTCTCTCTCTCTCTCTCTCTCTCTCTCTCTCTCTCCTCTCTCTCTCTCTCTCTCTCTCTCTCTCTCTCTCTCTCTCTCTCTCTCTCTCTCTCTCTCTCTCTCTCTCTCTCTCTCTCTCTCTCTCTCTCTCTCTCTCTCTCTCTCTCTCTCTCTCTCTCTCTCTCTCTCTCTCTCTCTCTCTCTCTCTCTCTCTCTCTCTCTCTCTCTCTCTCTCTCTCTCTCTCTCTCTCTCTCTCTCTCTCTCTCTCTCTCTCTCTCCTCTCTCTCTCCTCTCTCTCTCTCTCTCTCTCTCTCTCTCTCTCTCTCTCTCTCTCTCTCTCTCTCTCTCTCTCTCTCTCTCTCTCTCTCTCTCTCTCTCCTCTCTCTCTCTCTCTCTCTCTCTCTCTCTCTCTCTCTCTCTCTCTCTCCTCTCTCTCTCTCTCTCTCTCTCTCTCTCTCCTCTCTCTCTCTCTCTCTCTCTCTCTCTCTCTCTCTCCTCTCTCTCTCTCTCTCTCTCTCTCTCTCTCTCTCTCTCTCTCTCTCTCTCTCTCTCTCTCTCTCTCTCTCTCCTCTCTCTCTCTCTCTCTCTCTCTCTCTCTCTCTCTCTCTCTCTCTCTCTCTCCTCTCTCTCTCTCTCTCTCTCTCTCTCTCTCTCTCTCTCTCTCTCTCTCTCTCTCTCTCTCTCTCTCTCTCTCTCTCTCTCTCTCTCTCTCTCTCTCTCTCATAGGAATAGCTAGATGAAAAAAGAAAGAAAGACTAATATTATCCTCATGTAAACTAATCTTGTAGGCTATGAATATTTTGATTAGCCAAGAATTATGAAAGATCTTATTTCAATGTTTTATTCACACCATCTTCAGGTATCAGGAATAGAAGATACTCTCTCTGCCTTTTCATAGGAATACAAAAAAAAGTAAAGTAAAAGTCATCGGGGTGGCCTAAAGTCAATATCAGCCAATCAGCGAGGGAGTCTATCACCTTTTCACTAGCGCTAGACCAAGGAGACTGTTTTTTTGCGTCTGAGGTGGAGCGCCACACCTACCATCAGCTCCTTGCTTTACCATACGCTGAATTGGCGAGGGCCAGTATCTAAACCTTGTGGTTTCTAGCCGAACGGTCTAAGCTAACCCGGCCCCTTATGCTCGTGTAAGCTCTGAATCTTTTGATCAGCCTAGAATTATGAAAGATCTTTTTATTTCAACGTTTATTCACATTGTTGGATGTAACATTCCTATATAAAAGTTGGAAGGCTTAAAGTAACCTTCCAGCGTGATTACAAGAGTGTACATAAAACATTCTGACAAAGTGTAGAACAATAACAGACTTTATTCCGGTTAGCGACGGAGATACATTTAAGACAGGAATACATATACAAATGGAGGCCCGTGCGCTAGTGGTTAGAGTTGTGGAAAATGGACTCGTAGATTTGAGTTCAATTCCTAGACGAAGCTGTTGGCATTTCACATAGCGCTAATACTCTTGGGAAAGGTATGAATCCATATATTCTCCCTCCAGCTATGGGTTAAATAGTAGGGCAGACTGGGCCCTTCAGCCATGGGTAGGTAACCAGTCTAGGAGAGGGATAACTCTGAATTCAAAATTCCCTCCAGCTATGGGTTAAATAGTAGGGCAGACTGGGCCCTTCAGGGTAGGTAACCAGTCTAGGAGAGGGATAACTCTGAATTCAAAATTCCCTCCAGCTATGGGTTAAATAGTAGGGCAGACTGGGCCCTTCAGCCTTGGGTAGGTAACCAGTCTAGGAGAGGGATAACTCTGAATTCAAAATTCCCTCCAGCTATTCCTGAGGTCGGTCGTTGATTGGGTTTGTAGCAACCCTTGATGCACCAGTTCTTTCCTATCGATTGTGCCAAAAAGTGTGTATGGTCCAACACAAGCCTTCACCACTATAAACAAATCACTGTGTGGATGTTCATTGTATGAACACACATACGTCGATCGATGGGAGAGTCCATCACATATACAAATTACAAGGTACTATATAAGTATACAAAGTAGATACATAAAGAATATAGATGTGTATAAAGAAAGTAGGACTTTGTCCTACAGAAGTGATGGGAGTCCCAGAAGAAATGTCACTTACTTAAAGCAGGCTCGGGGGGCAAAGGCCCCACATACAGGTAGAGACAAGCGTCTAACTTACGTGTCGTGTTTGACTGTCCCGGAGAGAAGGGAACTCAAAATTTGTGGTTTTCTGACTAAATACCATAGGCCCCCTAGTGGCAGAAGACCTGCAGCAAAGGAAGATGACTCTTCCAGACCAAACAGGGGCAGACAATCGCTACAATGCTTATTCATAGAAAAAAAAAGAATGACTAATATTATGCTCAGTTGAATAAAATTAGGTATGCGATCGAGTATATCGCAAACGGAAGTAATACACTTTTTAAATTTTCAAACTATTACCAAAAATCAGGGAAATGTCATTTTTTAATGAAATTTTCGTCAAATTATTCAGTAATGACTTAATTTTAGCTTATTATATATAAAAGGGGCCAATTTAGCTCAGTCAGTAGAGTGTTCGGCTAGGAATCTCAAAGTTCTTGGTTCGATACTGGCCCACGTCAACTCAGCGTATGAGTAGCACAGAGATCTGTGCGGTAAAGTAAGGAGCTCATGGTAGGTGTGGCGCTCCACCTCAGATGCCCAAATAATCTCCTTGGTCTAGCGCTAGTGAAAAGGGGATAGACTCCCTCGCTGTCTGGCCGATACCGACATTAGGCCGCCCCGATGACTTTGACTATATATAAAACAAAACTTGAAAAGTTTTTTTATCAATTTAGTAGGGGGTGGGGATTCTGGACCCTAATTTTTACATTCCTAGAAAAATAAAATCCTGAAGAATGTATAAAAAAAATAAAAATTGAAAACCCAAAAAAATTTATTTGAAAATTTAAGTTATTTTCTAAAACCCCAAAAATAATAATTGTAGCGTGATTTTTTTTATTCATTCATTTATTTATTTATTTTTTTTTATAGTTTTAAAAAAATATTTTTCTTTGAAAAGATGCAAAAAAAGTATTTTCTCTCATTCAGTTAGCCTATTCTTATTCACTTAAAAATCCAATAGTAAACTTCAAACGTTTTTTTTTGTTGTCCAACTATTTTCCAGATTTTCCAGAGATCTTCCAGAACTGGAAATGTTTTTTTTTTTAATGAAATATTCACATTTTCCACATTATGTTCATCGTTTAACTTAAAATATTTTTATGTGGGGGGAGGGGTAAATTCTTGGGTAAATATTGTGTACTTTATATTAGGACTAAAGTGGCCACCCGGCATCACCAGAGTAGAAGGGGGATTTTTTTTTAAAGTTAGTCCCATAGATCCATTATTACTAAGTTGAATCCTCGTCGGATGCCCCGTTAAAATCCCCATGTAAAAAAAGACCTTGCATTGATCCAGCCACTCTGAAAATAAACGTTAATATCTACTATTAAAAATATTAAATGATAAAAAATATTCCATTCTGTTATTATTTAAATTTTATTTTTTAATCCTTTTCACAAATATGAATCAAATCTTAATTTATTTTTGCTCAAAAACCAAGCTCTGGTCATATTTAATGTGTATATATATTTACCTTGTCATTGTTTTATTTTCTTAGTTTCCTCCGGACATACATACATACTAACTGCCCTTTATATATATACTAGAAGCAGCTACCTGGTGTTGCCTAGGTAGAAGAGGGGGGTAAAAGTCTTGTAGATCCATTATTGTTGAATCACTGGTTGGATCCTTGCAGGAGGCCCCGTTAAAATCCCTTTGTAAAAAAAGACCTTGTGTTGATCCAGACACTCTGAAAAGAAAAAATAATGTCTCCTATTTAAAATACTAAATGCAAAAAAAAAATCCATGTTGCTATCATTTAAATTTAATTTTTTTAATTATCTTCACGAATATAAATCAAATCTTTATTATTTTTGCTCAAAAACCAAACTCTGGTGATATTTAATGTGAATATATATTTACTTTGTCATTAATTGTTTTATTTTCGAAGTTTCCTCCGGACATACATATACACACAACTGCCCTTTATATATGTACTAGAATCTTCAGGGTATTTTTTGTCCTACCATCAGTCTGTATTTGATAACTGGGTGGTGCCCATTTTCAATACAGTGGGTGTGCTACATACCCTCTGTCACCCCCTATGTAAAACCAGAACCTACTAGACAGAGCCTATGCTTGTTTTTATGCCTATATCTATTAGAAAATCCAGAAGTAAATTGTATTTATATTTGTTTGCTTGGTGGATTTGATAGTAACTGCGATATATATATATATATATATATATATATATATATATATGTGTGTGTGTGTGTGAAGAGATTGAAGTGAATCCGACGGTATGTAGTATAAGAAAATTAAAAAAACATAGGTTTAAATAAGTTAAGTGGTAAGTTTATTGGCCGACACTGCAGTGTTTCGATCTATTAATTAGATCATCTTCAGGGCATTTGTTGGTATAAGGAAGGTGATAAAAAATTTTTTATCACAGAATAACGAGATAAGCAAGTGATAGTCCTTGTTTATCAGTCTGTTCAAAATTTGAAGTCTGAAGAAAGGACACTGAAAAATGGACGGTTTGAAATGTGACATCAAATATTCACTTTTACGGTGTGAGTATGAGAGTGTGTGAGTGTGTGTATCGAAAAAAGGCATTGTGCATTTTTAGGTGTTTTGTGTGTGTGGTTGCGCATGTGTGTATAAATCTTTTGCAATAAAGGACCATATGACCATATATATATATATATATATATATATATATATGAGTATGAAAAGGTGGAATGAAAACATCACACAATGCTGTTAAAGAAGAAAACAATTTATAATACAAACATAGCTGATACTGATCAATATTTCGATTTTACAAAAATCATCATCAGAGCTCATTCACTCCGTGGCGTCTTGTTGCCAACATCTCAAAATCCGTTACATTGGATAGTTTACCGACAAAAAAGGTATACATATCGACATGACCGACATAAATATGGCGCAAATGCCCACATTGGTGAATAATGTAACAACTTTCGTTCTTTTTTGCAGAATTAAGGTTTTGTTTGTTTGTGAACTGATTTGACATTTTTCTCCGACCCAAACACCATGGAATGAATGAGCTCTGAAGATGATTTTTGTAAAATCGAAATATTGATCAGTATCAGCTATGATTATATTATAAATTGTTTTCTCCTTAACAGCATTGTGTGATGTTTTTATTCCACCTTTTCTTACTCATATTGTCGGATTCATTTCCTTTCTTTTAACTTATATACATATATATATGAAATGTGATTCTGGCCCAATTATTAGTTGATTCAATAATTCTCATTTTCAATTTCCTTTCAGTTGTTTTCCAGATGATCCGTCCCGGATTTGGAACGAAGAACTTGTAGCTCGGACAGTCCTGCAACACATTGACGACACCAATCCAGACGTGGTGCGTTTTATTTTTTACTTTCACAAAATCTTCTTTTTTTTTTTTTCTTTTTTTTTCTACTGCTGTGGTCTAAATCCAGCTGAGGAAATGTTAGTCCTATGGCGCCGTGGGTATCTCACAAGGCTGTATCTTGGAATCACGGCGCCAAAATGAGGGCCAACACTTAGTCCCCACAGTACTTGATGAGGTCGATTTAATCTATTTTGTGATCATTACTGGATTTCCAGCTATTTTACTTATTTACCCATAGCTGGAGGGAGAATTTTTGGATGCATATCCTTCCCAAGGTTATTAGTGTTATGTGAAATTCGAACCATATGACCTTTAGGCACCCCTTTTGCTTGGCTGATTCATGAGTACATTTTTTCATTTATACCGTCAACATCCAGTTGTTTGTTAACAGACGATTTTTAGAGGTTTTTTTTTTTAATTACAAAACTAACCCTAACCCCTAACAAACAACTGGATGTTGACGGTGTAAATGAAAAAAATGTACTTATGAATCAGTAAAGCAAAAGGGGTGCCTAAAGGTCATATGGTCCTGAAATTCTAACAGTCTCTTCCAGGATTTGAACTTGGGTCACTGTATCCATTTCCTATGACGGTAACCACTACACCTTGTTAATATTCTTGTGGCCATTTTTAGGCAGCAGGCGAGAGCACTTTACAGTGGAGATCCCTTGTAGCATAAAGTTTGATCCGTGTTGTGTAGTATCCAATAATGCTTTTCCGTTTGTCTGTGTATCCTGAATCCTATGATCCTTGTGTTCTTCAGTGTTAAGCAGAATCCTTGTTTTTTGGGCTATGTTAAGCATGAGCAACTGAACACCTGTCCACCAAGACTATTAAATAGTTAACCAACCACATATTCGAGCATATTGATTGGCCAATTGAATCCATGCGGCCACAAAGAGTCTATAAATTTAAGTTGTGGCCTCCAGCACACCTTATAAAACCAAAATATTCCAACACACCTCCTCCTAAAATCATTCTTGTATACAGTCTGAATAACTCCGATCGGCTCAAAAATAATTCCTTACCCACACTCTCTATTTTAAAAAACGAATTTACGGGATTGAAAATTAACACAACCTGTCAAAATTTCCTCGTTGTGTTACAATTTATTGGTGTCATAAATTGTTGACATGTTGTATACCCTTGTTGACATCGTACCTCGGGTATATAAACGAGTGATAGAGACAGACAGACAGATAGACACACAGTCATGATTTACTTGTTTCGTTCTCCCTTCTATCTCAGCTATAATCGTCTAGTGCTGTTTCCTTTACTTCTTTGGCCGGTTGTCATCTTGTCTCTTCTAATTAAGGGCTTCTTTTTTAAGTCATGCATTAATCAACTACAAGACTTTTTTTTTTCTTTGATCAAAGATTTTATTACTGCCCATTCTGATTCACCATGCAGCCAACTTCAATAGAACATGTCTGTTCTGTGTGCCATTTAGATTGAAACTGATTATCTAACTATTCAAATCACATGACGTACAAGATTCCGCCTTTACCAACGGTCTGGTATTTTTTCCAACAGAAACCTGCCCGTCTACGTTCGGATTTGAAGCCCAATGGCCCCTCATTCTACAAGTGTTTGTCAATAATTTATGCTACTACATAGATTATTATAAAATAAATTATGTAGCAAAAATAATGACTTTGCCTTCTCTTGCTTGTCAAATCTTAATTTTTAAATATCTTTCCAGATATAAATAAAATCTTCATTATTTTTGCTCAAAAAGCAAGCTCTGGTGATAATGAATGTGTATATATTTTTCCAGAAGAGATAATCAAACATTCCTGCCAATAATTCAGCAATATACACAATGTTTCAGCCGATGTACCCTCTGGCTTTCTTCAGGTGTTCCTTGTCGAAATTGGGAACTTTCCTGTCATAATTGTGAGCCTCCATGGAACCTGCAATCTACAGATGATTGTCACTTAGAACTGTATAAACTCACCCCTTATATATGTTGCGCCATGTGTCGTGATTACGATATGGAGGCTCCTAAGAAACACCTGAAGAAGGCCAGAGGACATATCAGCCAAGATGTTGAGTATATAACAATAAAGATGAGGAAAACTGTTGAAAAATTTAAATAATACAGGTTATCCTTTTTGTTTTGTATTTTTAAATAGATGTTAGAATTTACTTAGTTACTTTTAAGGTTTGATTAATATTTTTTCTGAGCAATGCTGGGTATCTCAGCTAGTATAGAATATAAAAAAATTATTATAATAAAGCTTTTCAGGGGTGGGGAATTTCGTAGAAATCGATGCAGTCTTATTCTGAAGATGTATCTATCATCTTTTTTTGTAAAGAAACTTTTAATAATATCTTTGATTCAATTTTTCAGATTTTATTTTTTTAATTTTATTATGCTTAGAAATTAAATTTATACTTAAGAATTTATTTCATTTAAAACCAATGGTTATTTTTATCTTTTATTTTTTGAATAAATATGTGGGTAATATGGGTGATGTCAAGCACTTTTGGATTATTGATCAATCACCAATATTGTATCCAAGTTTTTTCTTTTTTGGAAAACTCCTGTTTGGTTTGGTTTTGTTTTACGGCATATCAACCTCAGTGGGTCATTTAATGCCGATAAAGTTTTGAAATAAATCAATTCTTAATGGATAATACAATTTTTTTATAAATTTATTTAACCCATAGATGGAACCCTAACAGATACTACCACTCCGGGTCAGAGTGGACCAGGGAGCAATGGTGATGTGTTCTTAATTGTGCTTGCACATTATTTTAAATGAACTTAATTGTTATTAAGAACGCATTTTATGATATTTTCGTGTTAAAACTTGCAATTGTATTGATTCGAACAAATTCGTACTTTCAGTGTAGATTTACGGTGAAATGAAAATGGCCGACCAAAACATACGGCTTCCTCAAAGTTAAACAAACAAGGGTAGGTTATCTTATCTGGGATCCTGAGACTTGTATCCTCATCTTTGTTATTTTGGTCACTCCATATTTAGCCAATGTGCTCTCCAACCTTCCTCAGTATTTTGTCTTTATTCCTTGATAACTTTTAATTAAAGATTAATTTCTTTTTTTTTTTTTTTTTTTAAATTTTATTTTCAGGTTTTGACATTTGATCGATATGGTATAACGGGACATAATAACCACATATCTGTATATTCTGGCTGCAGGTAAATTGCTCCTTTTTAATCTCTACTTTTGCATACTTGTAAAATTGGCTGTCTTGCACAATGCAGTTTCTGTCTTTATCTTATTATAATGGAGATTCGGTGTGTAAACCTCTCTTGGGGGGGGCTATCTGCAGACACTTTGCTGCACATCTTTCTGCAATTGCTGCAACTTCTCATCTTCTGTTTTCTCTGGCCGTGATTGTCTGTGTTGTCTGCTAGCTGGACCTCCATTGTCGCTGTGTCCGTAATACTCCCTCGGGGACCCCCTCCAAGAAGTAAACAATCAATGAACAATAGAGAGAGGAACAAACAATGACAGAGAGAGTAGGGTTCACATCCAAAAATGGACAGAGGGATGATGTAAGACTCGCATTCATTGTTCTCTTACAGTCATTTTCCTATCTGCTACTATGCACTGTACTGTCAGACTGAAAATCAGGACCTCTGCATCTGCCATATTCTGAACGTTTTACTGCCCTGGGAATGGATTCGTTTAAACTTCGGCGTCTGGCAACTGACCTGGTAAACACTCATAAGGTCATTAATCATCTTAACAACAGCAACCTTGAGCACCTTTTTGATCTCCATGTTTTTAAAACGTGGGCATGCCTACAAAGTCAGAAAACAGCATAGCTCACATGACTTTCAGAAACATTTTTTCACGCTCAGAATTGCTGAGGCATGGAATAAGCTGCCCATGTCCATTGTAGGCTGCCGAAACACTGAATCTTTCAAAGCCTCCATGCTTCCTGTGGTCCGCCAACTCCATACCTGATGCCCCTCTCCACATACATAAGCACACACGCGCACACATACATGCATATTATTACTGTAAACTGTTCATGTTCCTGACACTAATACATTATTCTGTGTACTTGACATGAGACTTTGATGAGTTGTGGTGCACCTGAGCACTGTACACATACATGTATATTATTACTGTATGCTATTCATGTTCCTGACACTAATACATTATTCTATGTACTAGACATGAGACTTTGATGAGCTGTGATGCACCTGAGCACTGTACACATACATGTATATTATTACTGTATGCTATTCATGTTCCTGACACTAATACATTATTCTATGTACTAGACATGAGACTTTGATGAGCTGTGATGCACCTGAGCACTGTATACATACATGTATATTATTACTGTATGCTATTCATGTTCCTGACACTAATACATTATTCTATGTACTTGACATGAGACTTTGATGAGTTGTGGTGCACCTGAGCACTGTATACATACATGTATATTATTACTGTATGCTATTCATGTTCCTGACACTAATACATTATTCTATGTACTTGACATGAGACTTTGATGAGTTGTGGTGCACCTGAGCACTGTATACATACATGTATATTATTACTGTATGCTATTCATGTTCCTGACACTAATACATTATTCTATGTACTTGACATGAGACTTTGATGAGTTGTGGTGCACCTGAGCACTGTATACATACATGTATATTATTACTGTATGCTATTCATGTTCCTGACACTAATACATTATTCTATGTACTTGACATGAGACTTTGATGAGTTGTGGTGCACCTGAGCACTGTATACATACATGTATATTATTACTGTATGCTATTCATGTTCCTACACTAATACATTATTCTATGTACTAGACATGAGACTTTGATGAGTTGTGGTGCACCTGAGCACTGTATACATACATGTATATTATTACTGTATGCTATTCATGTTCCTTACACTAATACATTATTCTATGTACTAGACATGAGACTTTGATGAGTTGTGGTGCACCTGAGCACTGTATACATACATGTATATTATTACTGTATGCTATTCATGTTCCTGACACTAATACATTATTCTGTGTACTAGACATGAGACTTTGATGAGCTGTGGTGCACCTGAGCATTGTACACAATAAATTTTAGTATTATTAAAAGATGACTTCACTCTCCCAGTCCCAGATCTAAACTTTATAAACCATTTTGTGGACCATTCTGATAAAATATTTAATTTTCTCCCATTGGATCCATAACAAAACTTTTCATACATATATATATATATGTCTTCGACTCTTGGTATGACACTAAACTGCATGTGATGGTGAGACTCCAGATCTGGATTCGACTCTGACCCGGAGTGGTAGTAACTGCTAGGGTCACATCTATGGGTCAAATAAATCTGTTTAAAAATTCTTCTTATTTACTAGGACTGTATGCAAAAAATACCTTTTTAAAAAAATTATGAAAAAAGTACACAAAAAATGTAATATGTACAATGAGCGCAATTCCCTAACGTCTAATAAAATAACCTTAGATGGGTTGAGATGCCATTAAAATCAATAAATCTTGTCTGTCATTTCTTCTTGATTTTAAAATGCCGACTTTTCTATTCAAGGGACATAACTCTGTTAGTGATTTTAATTGAATGGTGATTACAAAAATACATCTCTGGTTTTTTTATGCACTGTTTTCCTTCAGATCATTATCCAAAATCCAATTTCTATTAAATTGCAATTGATAGATAGATATGAACAGAGTGAGATAGATAGATAGATATGAACAGAGTGAGATAGATAGATAGATATGAACAGAGTGAGATAGATAGATAGATATGAACAGAGTGAGATAGATAGATAGATATGAACAGAGTGAGATAGATAGATAGATATGAACAGACTGAAATGGATAGATAGATATGAACAGATTGAGATAGATAGATAGATAGATAGATAGATATGAACAGACAGATAGATAGATAGATAGATATGAACAGATAGATAGATAGATAGATATGAACAGACTGAGATAGATAGATAGATAGATATGAACAGACTGAGATAGATAGATAGATAGATATGAACAGACTGATAGATATAGATAGATAGATAGATAGATATGAACAGATTGAGTGAGAAATGGAGAACAGGACCTGTAGTCTTTTTCTTTTTTGTGTGTTGGAGCTAAAGATATTTTCTTTCTTTTTCAGAAAAATCCTTTACGATGGACGAGTCCCAAACGGTACGTTCTAATTCCACTTTATAATTTCCAGTGAAACATGCTGGGGGCGCTCGTAATGTAATGGTTATCATTATAGGAAATGGACATATACACATTTTGTAGATAATATGGGTGCTATATTTCCAAAGCAGACAGTGCTCAATATCATTGATAGAGCGTTTATATTTGAGTTAAGGTAGCGTGGACTTAACTCAAATATAAATGCTCTATCAATGATATTGAGCACTGTCTGCTTTGGAAATATAGCACCCATATTATCCACAATATATATTTATATATATATATATATGTAGAATTAAACAAAAGTCACGTCTTCTGTTTAACAATTTTATTGATAATTTTTTCAAGCTTTCTGGACAACTTTTTTTATATTTGGATGGAGTCCGTGGATTAGTCCACTGAAGTTCGTATCCCAAGTACTTTTGGCACATCGAAGTTGGCCAGAAAGCTCGAAAAGATTATCAATAAAATTGTTAAACAAGAGACCTGCCTTTTCTTTAATTCTACATGTATAAATGAAAGAATGCTGCCCAAATACACACACACACATACATATATATATATATATATATATAGGTTAAAAGAAAGGAAATGAATCCGACAGTATGAGTATGAGCAAGATGGAATGAAAAGAACACACAATGCTGTTAAAGAGAAAACGATTTATAAAATATACATAGCTGATACTGATCAATATTTCGATTTTACAAAAATCCTCATCAGAGCCAGTTACTCCGTGTTGTTGGTCGTCAGAGATAAAAGTTGAATGAAGTTCAAAACAAAAAACCTAACAACTTTCGTTCTCTTCTTTGCAAAATCAAGGTTTTTTGTTTTGAACTTCATTTAACTTTTATCTCCGACCACAAACAGCATGGAGTAAATGAGCTCTGATGATGATTTTTGTAAAATCGAACTATTGATCAGTATCAGCTATGAATATTTTATAAATCGTTTTCTCTTTAACAGCACTGTGTGTTGTTTTCATTCCATCTTGCTCATACTCATATATATATATATGAATAGTTTATTGGCTGTACTGAATTTAAAAAGGACGCATAAAAGCATATGCATGTTGTAAAATAATTTTTTTTTTTTTTTCTTAAAAAGAAAAGTGATCTTTTTTTCATTCAATGCTCTTCAGAGAAAAAATACATTGAAAGATGGTATTGTGGTTTTGTTTTGTTTTTTTTTTGTTTTGTTGTAGACGATGGAATAGTCAGAGAGAAACGAGAAAAGGATTTATATATATATATATATATATATAAATTGTGATAAGACAAATAGGAAAATTTTTTTTTTTTTAAATTTTTTTTTTGATTGTTCTCAATTAGTTTTGACCTTAGGTCATGATCAAGAGAAAAAGTTTTTGTCTGATACTAGTAATATGAACATAGATAATTTAATCAAATTATATATTTATGTTCAATAATTCAATAATTTGTGGTCAGTTAATTTAATATTATGGTTTCAAGTATTTCTATCTAATACAATTAACTTCCACCCTGTTGGCTGCGGCGTTAGAATGCATCGACTATACTTCTGCAGAGGGGTAAGACTTCCCCCAATGGGACCACCTGTTGGCCGTAGGTGGCGACCCGTGATGCTTAAAGATAGAACCCAGGTGAATGAGCAGTCCATGACTTGCAAATCTCTACTTTGGCCCTTTCTTGGGCAGTTGTAGAGGCCCCCTCCGATCAATCGGCTGGTCTCATCAAGCCCCATCACCTATATGATTGTTCCAACCCTAAAATCACAATGCAGAAACCAGATGGTTCAAGAAATTTTGTTTGGATTATAAGAACCTTGATGAAAGTCAGGTATGCCTAAAACCATGGAGGCAAATTCAGCGAGTAGCACTTGGAGAGTATCAGGTGAGCTCAGAATCTCCACTGTGGTTTGTCATCTTCACGCCCTTGGCATATCAAACTCTCAAGGGTTATTTTATGCCTAAAGCAGGCCCCGAAACTAACTTTTTTCATGACCATGCTGAACAAAAATTATCAACCGTCCCAAAAGGGGTTTGGACTGTCCCGAAATCAAAATAGTTTTTCATTAATTCATTAGCATCATCTGTACTTGTCAGTCATCAGTAGCATAATAACATGTAATAAAACATTAAGAAAAGCTGAAGCAGTGATAATTCTGGATATTTGGACAAAAAATCCATTTCCTACTAAAAATACTTTTTTACTTTAAGTTACCCTTAGAAGGGTTAGTAGTACATAATTCGGTCCTTTTAAACTATCTTCCTCCACCATTATTCATTACATGTGTATACCATGGCTTCTGTGGTTTAGACGCCTGGCCAATGAGTTTTTTTAATAGGAGCGGTTCATTTCAAGTTAGATGTGGGTGACCAATGGTAATGTATTTATTTATATAGGTGTTAGTGACACGGACATTTTATTACCAGGCTGTGTAATTAAGTTTCATATGAAATCCAAATGGATTTTAGTTTTTTAATCTGTTTATCCATTCATCTTCTATCCCTTCAATTACTGATTTTTTTTTTTTAATGTCTTTTTCAATTCTTTCTATTTTTTATTCAGGTGTGGATTTTGTGAGTTTAGAAACAACAAACAGTTTTCGCAAGTACATCTCATTCTTAGATGTTCCACTATCGATTCTTATGGCAACCAAATGTTATATTTCCCCCCTGAGTGATGTCATCTGTGCACAGGTAAGAAAAAAAATCTATCTTTTTTTTTTCTTCTTTTTTTCTTTCCTTCCTTGAGGTCAAAGGAGTTTCAAGATAGATAAAATTTGATTTTAATAAATATTTGCTTAGAATTATTGATTTCTAGTTGTTTCATTTTATTTTAATGAATATGAGCAAAAATCTCTTCAATAAATCTTAAAAGAAATCCATTAACAAAAAGAAATAACTAATTCTATTCTTTACTTCCTATTTTAACTAAATTGTCAAATTAGGAAAATTTAGCAATGAAAGACGAAAGTGATGTAAGAGTAAGTTTCTGTTGTTCTATTTTTCGATTATCCCCCCCCCTCTATTTTATCTATCTTGAAAATCTCTTGTTTTTCTTTCTTTTTTTTTTCTTTCTTTACTGTAAGTCAAATTGTGTGCAAGTAGTTAAGGTAAAAATTTACAGTTTTTTTCTAGTCTGTTCAATATGTGGAACAATTTCCCTTTATGCTCCATAGTCAGCCATCATATTTACATCCCATAATACTTTGATACCATTCCTCTATGAATTTCAAATCTTTGTGGAATCATTCATCTTGCTCATAGCTGACCACATCAAGGTTTTCCAAGAAGTTAACAAGATGGCTAAGCAGAAAATGGAACTTGATGCTCATGTTGCAATCAAGAATTTTGTGGCTATCCAATTTCAGTGTAATTCATTGCTCATGCAATTCCAAGAAAGTCTTTGCCAAGAAATAAGCATTCTTTTTGAGTTCTGACATTATCCTGATGAAATGTTCATCTTTGATAACTTCCAGAATCTGTAGACCATCAAACACACTGGCCTTGATTTTTTTTTTCAATTGACAGGCCAGGAAATGCCAAAATGTGGTACTTGAAACACTTGCCTTCAATTGGCAATGCTTTAATGAATTGCTTCAAGAGTCCTAATTTCATGTGCAAGATGTGAACATAATTTTCTTTATGTCAACAAATGGCGCATGTCGAATGTTGGGATCAACAGGTTTGAGGTCAGATCTTGGAGGCCAATTCCTCTTCATCCAATGCTTCTCTCAAGCTCTACTGCCCCCACACTTGGATTTCAGCTGAATGAAGCACTGGGCGTATAGCTGATGGTAGACTGGGATACTCAATTTTACATTTGTTTTTCTTGTGTGGCGAAGTTTTCATTAAACAAAAGTAAAAGTCTGTGCAATGATATTTTGACTCTCACCAAATCATAGGGATACCAAATGCCAACTTATCACATGTTCTCTTGATCCACATCCGTAAATTCTCAACACACTGCTTTCACATCTTGTAAGGGACTGAAGAAATTTTTTGACAAGGTAAAGAACTTGTCAAGAACCAAGCATTCTTTTCGAGTTCTGACATTATCCCGATGAAATATTCATCTTTGATAACTTCTAGAATCTGTAGACCATCAAACACACTGGCCTTGATTTTTTTCAATTGACAGGTCAAAGGAGTTTACATGCCAAATTTCCTCAAGAAAGTTCGATTATCCTAGGAATCCATTGGTAACAATTTTCCCTTTTCTTTCTTTCCAGCGTGCAATGTTTTCACATTGGACCCAACTCACTTGGTACCGTACACTCTACATAATCTTCTCCCGTTACATGCTGATTAACACACTAAGTGACCTCCAAGCAAGCTGAACATGTCCGCAGGTTGAGGGATCAGGCCTGGCCTTCATATTGCACCAACAGAGGCAGCAGAAGCAGCAGCAATGGATGTGGACATCCCTTCGCCCCTGGGGGCAGGGGGGTTGTGTGCAACAGGATGGACAATAATTTTGACGAGAAAAAAAAAATAGAAAAGAACGAAAAAGATTTGAGAATCTTCTTCAACAATGAACAATTTTTTATTTTTATTTTTATTAATTACTTAAAGGCCAACTTTGGCGGCCCTTCAGTTGATGTCAGGTGACATCGTGTTTATGAAATTGGGTACTGGTTAGATTTACTGTTGTTTGACCTGATTTTTCTAGGGGTCATCTTCATGGCCACATTGAACTTCTCGATGACCTTTGAGTACAAATAAGGGAAACTTTTCTGCTAGAAACATTTTTGGGTAACCTTTATGTTTAATTTGAAAAAGATGTCCTAAAGATTTTGTTTTTTTTAATTAAATAGAATGTGCCGGTCATTTAATTGGTTGTTAGCGCCAGCCAATCAGATACGCGGTAGAGAATTTTACAATCGTCTAAAACAATAAAAAGTCAACCATCTGTTAGCGTCTCAAGTTGGTGGGTGGATCAGAGTTTTGATCATCTCTGATAGGGTCAGCATGGCGAGCGAAGTCTGATGCTGAATGACCCAAAACTTCCAGTGACCCATGCCTACTACATCACTGACGACACCTACCAGTGCGCCCCAAATGTAGGAGCGTATATTTAAAGGGAAACTTATCTGCTAGAAACATTTTTGGGTAACCTTTGTTGAATTTGAAAAAGATGTCATGGTAAACTAAAAGCTGCACTGATGAATGTGCAATATAATTGCGAACTTTTTTCAACCTTTTTCATGTCACGATACAGTGAGCTGGGCAATTAATTTGATCAAGGTACACCATCAGTATATAAACATATAATTATTTTATCATTCAAATTTTAAAAGAAAAGGAATAGTTAAAATGTGCTACAACATAATTTTATTTCTAAAGGTTTATTTTTAATCAATTAAAACAAAAAATATTAAAGTAATAGAATAAAGATATAAGAGGATGATCAACCGTCCTCAACACTCACGGCACAACCACAGAAGGTTTATGGTACACTAGTGTGCCGCGGCGCACCGATTCAAAAACTCTGATATATATATATATATATATATATATATATATATATATATGTGTATTTTGTAAAGAAAAACGGCTTAAAGACCAGGTATTCAGCGATTATGGTTCATTTCCACCTGCGGGTATCTGAGACCCTCCAAGTTTCTTCAGATCACTTTCTTTATTCAAATTACTTTGCTCTGTTTATAAAAATTAAACATTGAGCTCTCAATGTGACCTGAACTATGCAGCCCAACCGTTGGAGGAAATGACCAGTTTAGAATCATCCTAATACCAAACAACTTGGTATCCCACCAAAGAAAAAAAAAGTGTGTGTGTGTATATATATATTATATATATATATATATATATATACACATATACATATACAAGTTGGTTAAATACGTCCAGGACTCAATTTGTACTCAATCTAATTATTGAAATGACAGAAGTTCAGTTTGCTTAATAAGACGACCCTTAGACAATTCGAGTTGTGACAGAAAATATGTCTGTTAATTCATATCACCAAAGTTAGGTAATCGTGACTAAATTCCTATCATAAAATTGTACTTGCGCATTATTCAAAATGAACTTAATTGTTACTAAAAACACATTTTATGATATTTTTGTGTTAAAAAATGCAGTCCTAGTGATTTGAACAATTTGGCAAAAAAAGGATACCATTACGGTAAATCGATAATGGCCAACCATTCCCTTCCTGTTTCTTCCCAAACAAAACAAAAAAAGAGACATAAATCTCATTGACTTATTTTTCTTTTTTTTTTTCTTTTAAGATTTTTTTGACCAAATTGAATTGTTTAAAATCTATTAAAAATAAATGACATACCATAAAATGTGTTTTTAGTAACAATTAAGTTCATCTATCCATATATAAAGGGCAGTTGTGTGTATGTATGTCCGAAGGTAATCTATACATATATAAAGGGCAGTTGTGTGTATCTGTATGTCCGGAGGAAACTTTGAAAATAAAACAATTAATGCCAAAGTAAATATATATACACATTAAATATCACCAGGACTTGGTTTTTGAGCAAAACTAATAGAGATTTGATTTATTTTCATGAAAATAATTAAAAAATAAAATTTAAATGATAACAGAATGGAATTTTTTTTCATTTAATATTTTAGATAGTAGACATTAACATTTCTTTTCAGAGTAGCTGGATCAATGCAAGGTCTTTTTTTCTTTTTTTTTACATAGGGATTTAAATGGGTCATCCAATGAGGATTCAACTCACGATTCAGTAATAATGGATATGCGGGACTAACTTTAAAAAAAAAAAACCCGTCTACCCAGACGATGCAGGGTAGCTGCTGCTAGTTTTAAATAATGCACAAGTACAATTTTATGGTAGGAATTTAGTTACTTAAAGTTCAAGATTACCCAAAAATAACCAGTACCTAAAACTTAAATTATGATTGATTGTCAAAAAAAAAAGGGAAACTACTCTATAATTAAACATTCAATAGTTATCTCCCATTAAAAAAAAATATATAATGATTGGGGCAAGCACAAACACAGATACGCACACTATTATTGTTAAACCTTAGAACTGTGAACCTCCACCCCGGGGCTCCTCCACCCCGGTGCTCCTGGCTTGCAAAATGGCTGAAAATGTAACATTACTTAACCTTTGTTTTACAGAATGTTAAATAACAAGGTACAATATTCTGTAGACAATTTAGGATACAGTAGTACTTTGACGTACGAGTGCCCACAGCCAACTTGTAAATACGGCAGCACATGCCACATAAGCAGGCAGATTTCTAACAGGCTGATTTGTTTTATGGTCAATCTATGTCTGTTTTGTCTGAAAAACGTTAAAACTCTACAAAAATATACAAACTGGTTGGTTTTTTTTTGGTTTTTTTTTCTTCAGAAATCTAATAAGAGATTGTAAACAAACCAATACTGCTTCTCAAACACACACAGAGACACATACACACACACACACATATACACATACAGAGTCAAGCACACACACACTCACAGACACACACACTGAGCAAGCACACACACAAAAACATATACACACAAGTACGCACATATACACACACACTGAGACAAATACACACACACACACACACACACTAAGACAAAGACACTTACACAAGCACATGCACACTCAAATACACACACACCATGAGACAGACATACACACTGAGAAACACACACACACACACACTGAGACAAACACACGCACATATACATACTGAGTCAAATGCACACACTCACATACACAAACGCACATGCACACACACGGAAATGAAACATACACACATACTGTCAAGCAAACACAAACACACACACTGAGACAAACATAAACACACACACTGAGACACAAACACACACGCATACACCCTGAGACACACACACACACACACACTGAGATGTAGTATCATCATTATCATTGCCTACCATCACCAGGGAATATATTACACATTCAAAGCATTTAAATTTTTTTGTGATATAACTTATAAAGGGAAATTGTTAGTAAGTTGTTGTTTTTGGTGTAACCTAACAAAGGTTTACTGAATGAGAAATATAGTTACTTTATTTCTGTTTTGTTTGAAAAATGTTAAAATTACAAAAATACACAAACTGGTTGTTTTTTTTTTCTTTTTCTTGAGAAATGTAATAATAATAATTATGCAGTGATACAGAACAAATACTAGTTAAAAAAAAACTTTTTTTTTAAATCTCCAACAAACTCTGCTATTTGGCTAGATAGAACTGTAAGTCATTCTTGAGAAATATTGCTTCTCTGTAGTATCATCAATATCATTACCTACCATCACCAGGGAATACATTTCACATTGAAAATGTTTAATTTTTTGTGATATAACCTGAAATCATAGAGAAATTATTGGTAAGTAGTTTTTTGTTTTTATTTACTAGTATTTGTTTTGTATAACTTCATAATATTTTAATAACTGTTTTTTTTGTTTTGTTTTTTTTTTTACAATTTTTTATTATTACATTTCTGAAGAAAAAGAAAAAACGATCAGTTTGTGTATTTTTTGTAGTTTTAACATTTTTCCGACAAAACAAACAAAAATTGATAAAACTTAGTTACCAAAACTCTACAAAAATACACAAATAAGTTAAGATTTTTCAGACAAAACAGACATAGATTGATTATAAAACAAAATCAGCCTGTTAGAAATCTTACCTGCTTAGGTGACATGAGTAAAGATTCAATACTGATAAACATGTAAGCCCTTTTAAATAATATTAAAGGATTTACATTTATAAGAGTTTCTTAGAGGATAAAACTTAGTTACCAAAACTCTGCTTAGGTGACATGCAGGGCTGTAATTACAAGTTGACCTTGGTCAGCCTAAAAACTTTTCAGCTGACCCTCGTTAATGTTGAGTAAAGATTCAATACTGATAAACATGTAAGCCCTTTTAAATAATATTAAAGGATTTACATTCACAAGAGTTTCTTCGAGGATAAAACTTAGTTACCAAAACTCTACAAAAATACACAAACAGGTTAAGATTTTTCAGACAAAATAGACATAGATTGATTATAAAACAAAATCAGCCTGTTAGAAATCTTACCTGCTTAGGTGACATGCGGGGCCGTATATAATAGTGGGTCATGGAGTGCCCCAACTTACAAGCTGTGACTCAGTCAATTTGTTTTGCTTTGTATTGTAAGTTAAAATTTGAGGTACAAGCCAGCTTCAGATACGCTGATGTTAATAGGTTCACAAAAAACACTTTTAAGTTTCGAAATTTATTACACCCAAAACAAAATATTATTCATAAGAAGATAAACATGAAAACATATTACATTCTATTTTATTATATTTTTATACAATACAGTGTTATTTTTCTTTATTATTGTGGACTAGCCTATCTTACCTTTTCTTAGAGAGTAAATGAACTGGTCCAAGATTACTTGTGTACTGTTATTTAGAGCAGTCGGCAGATCATTACAAGAACCGTCTACTTTAGACTTCAATTCATGGCACTCTGTTGCAAAGTTCTTTATTGTTAGCATGAACCCTTAGTTGGACCCCCAACCCCTTCTTATCATATGGGTGCTAGAAGGCAGTGGTTGACGGTCTACATGCCCTGGGAATGACGTTAAACTCTATCTGATGGTGAGGTTCCAGTTTTAGAGCTTTGGGGAATATGGACCACCCCTTCATCACCATTGCTCCCTGGTCCACTCTGACCCGGAGTGGTAGTACCTGTTAGGGTCCCATCTATGGGTTAAATAGAAAAACATGAGTTGATAAACAAAATTGTATTATGCATTAAGAATGAATTTATTTCACAACTTTGTCGGCATTAAATGACCCACCGAGGTTGATATGCCCTAAAACAAACCAAACCAAACCTTATTTGGATGTACTGGTATACCAAAAAAATTCTATGTTCCAATATACAACAGAAAAAAAACTTAGAAGTAGATAGGGAGACTGATCAAATGAACTGGTCTAGGGCTACTTGTGTATGTACTGCTGTTTAGGGCAGTCAGGAGATCATTACGAGAACCGTCTACTGTAGACCTCATTTCTTAGCACTCTGCTGCAAAGTACTTTATTATTAGTGCAAGCCTTCATTTGGATGTACTAGTATACCAAAACATTCTATCTTCCAGTATGCAATACTTATTTAAAAATAATGTAACAAAAAAATCAGGGTTTTTTTTTGTTTTTCTTTGGGGGGTGGGGCTGGAACAGATTAATGGCATTTCAGTTTATTTCAAATCTACAAGGCCTATTCATCACCATTGCTCCTTGGTCCACTCTGACTTGGAGTGGTAGTACTTTTTGGGTTAAATAGAAAAATGTGTTTATAAAAAAAAAATTGAGTATCTATTAAGAATGAATTTATTTCAAAACTTTGTCGACATTAAATGTCCTGTTGAGGTTGATATGCCGTAAAACAAACCAAACCAAACCTATTCCAATTAGAGAGGCCTAAATAATCTAAAGTATTTTAAAGAAGCTCCATTAAATCTTAAAATAAACAAATTTCTTCTGATCATATATATATATTTTTTTTTTAATCAATTGGGCTCTTTCTAATCTCTTGGCATCTAGGGTGCAGCCTATATTAGCCCATCATGCGGCATCCAGGGTACAGCCTGTATCAGCCCATCTTGCGGCATCCAGGGTACAGCCTGTATCAGCCCATCTTGCGGGGCCCATGCGGCATCCAGCCTATATCAGCCCTTCTTGCGGCATCCACAGTCAGCCTATATCAGCCCATCTTGCGGCATCCAGGGTGCAGCCTATATCAGCCCATCTTGCGGCATCCAGGGGCAGCCTATATCAGCCCTTCTTGCGGCATCCAGGGTGCAGCCTATATCAGCCCATCTTGCGGCATCCAGGGTGCAGCCTATATCAGCCCATCTTGCGGCATATCTTCTGCTTGTATATCTTTATTTTTTGAGGAGACACGTGGTGTAATGGTTACCATTGTCGAAAATGGTCTTGGGGGCCCTGGGCTGCTGCCCATACCAACCCGTATGTAAATCCGACACTTTATGTGTGTGTATGTTGATGAAATTCCCTCAAAAATCCTCTCACCCCAAACATCTCAAACAAATCCTACCCTACGCACAAACTTCAAAAAATAATATATAAAAGATATATTTTTAGTAACAATGGTCTATTCAATCATAACATCCAGTTACGTACAACCAAAATTTAATTGAATATCTTATTATAATGGTGATAGTGTGTTTGTCTGTCTGTAACCGAAACTATATCACTACTCAAGTCACAATTCCCTTAGTTATTAACGTCACATTCTCAATGATTTTATTTTTATTTAAATCTCAATTATTGATAAAATTGTTTTACATTATTAATACTGTTGACCATATCTGCATACTAATTAAAATGCAATTGTATTTATATGTACAACAAAATAGTGGTTTACTGTGTGAACGGGAAGGCTAATTTGCATATTGTTATTAAAGATTTGATTTTAATAAATATGTGCTTAGTATTATTGATTTCTATTTGTTTGGTTTTATCTTCATGAATATGGGCAAAAATCTTGGGGATAAATCTTAAAAGAAATCCATTAACAAGAAGAAATAACTGTGATTTTATTCTTTACTTCCTATTCTAATTAAAAAGAACAGGATACTCCCGTAGACTGAATAAAGGGTTAGGTTCAAAATTCCGTGACGGCTCCCGATTACGACAAGAAGGTTCCCAAGTCTGACAAGAAATACCTGAAGAAGGCCAGAGGGCACATTGGCCGAGACGTTGTACAGATAACAATGAAGATGAGGACAATAGTCCGAATAATCCAAATAATACTAAAGCTATCTCCATTCCAAGAGATGAATTAATTTTAAACAAAAATAAAAAAAAAATAAAATAATAATAAATAAATAACACTTAAAGCAGAACCTGAGGTTACAACAATAAAAATGAGGACAACATCCTGAAATGTAATTATTCAAGAAGAAAAAACAAATCAGATCAAGTAACCAATAGGCACCCCAGCCGAGATCAGTTTTGAAAGGAACAGAATTTTGCTTTTCACCAGGTGTTAGTAAATAAAATCAACAGATGATTTTATAAGAGTTTTATAATTTAAAAAAATAAATAACAATATTTGTTTATCTTTAGTGCAAAATTAATTTTTTCACATAGGCTAACAACAACAACAACAACAACAACATGAAATAACTAATTTTTTTAAATTAAAATCAAAAAATATTTTAGTGTAAAAACGTGTCTTTGGTTTGTATGAAATTTTAATATCAAAAAATCGTCTGTTGATTTTGTTTCTTGTGTTCTTAATTTCAAATAATGTGCAAGCACAATTAACTTAATTGTTATTAAGAACACATTTTATGATATTTTCACGTTAAAACCTGCAGTTGTATTGATTCGAACAAGTTCGTATTTTCAGTGTAGATTTTATGGTGAAATGAAAATGGCTGACCAAAACAAACAGCTTCCTCAAAGTGAAACAAACAAGGGGAGGTTACTTTTATTTATGTAACTAATGTTTAGATTACCAATGATTTGATCACTTTTCAAGGATTTAAAAAAAAAAAAAAAAAGGATCATCTGCCTGTGAAAAGGTTTTTAAAAAAATCTATTGTTTTTTATTCTAATGTACTATGACACACAATTGCTGGTTACATCGAACTTAACAGACGTAAATTCCACCATCGTATGCCCCCCTCCCACCGAAAGAAAAAAAATACCAAAAATCAGGGAATTAACCGAATTTAATTAAATTTTCATTGTTGATATGTTAATGAATAAAAGATATCATGCACCAGTTATTTTATTTAAAAACTTTTACATTTTTTCAGGGCGGTTAACTTTCAACCACATATCTTTGAGAATCTGTGTTACGCCTCATAATATATGCTGATCAAATTATCATGTTTTTGGGGGTTTTTTTTATATATGATTAATTAACGTATTTGAACATATCCTCTATTTTGCAAATTTTCTGAAAATGATTTTCCCACTCTACAAGGATTTTTAAAAATTATCTGCCAATGAAAGGGCTAAGTTTAAACTTTTAAACAGATTTAATTGCTAATATCAATGTTTTAAGAGAGTTCACAATCCTTTTAAACTTATAAACATTTCATACTTAATTGCAATATCAATGTTTTAAGAGCCAATGTATTAATAAAGTTCACAATTTTTAAACAGGTAAATACTTCATACTTAGTTGCAATATTAATGTTTTAAGAGCCAATGTATTAATAAAGTTCACAATCATTTTAAACAGGTAAACACTTCATACTTAGTTGCAATATTAATGTTTTAAGAGCCAATGTATTAATAAAGTTCACAATCATTTTAAACAGGTAAACACTTCATACTTAGTTGCAATAAATGTTTTAAGAGCCAATGTATTAATAAAGTTCACAATCATTTTAAACAGGTAAACACTTCATACTTAGTTGCAATATTAAATGTTTTAAGAGCCAATGTATTAATAAAGTTCACAATCATTTTAAACAGGTAAACACTTCATACTTAGTTGCAATATTAATGTTTTAAGAGCCAATGTATTAATAAAGTTCACAATCATTTTAAACAGGTAAACACTTCATACTTAGTTGCAATATTAAATGTTTTAAGAGCCAATGTATTAATAAAGTTCACAATCATTTTAAACAGGTAAACACTTCATACTTAGTTGCAATATTAATGTTTTAAGAGCCAATGTATTAATAAAGTTCACAATCATTTTAAACAGGTAAACACTTCATACTTAGTTGCAATATTAAATGTTTTAAGAGCCAATGTATTAATAAAGTTCACAATCATTTTAAACAGGTAAACACTTCATACTTAGTTGCAATATAAATGTTTTAAGAGCCAATGTATTAATAAAGTTCACAATCATTTTAAACAGGTAAACACTTCATACTTAGTTGCAATATTAAATGTTTTAAGAGCCAATGTATTAATAAAGTTCACAATCATTTTAAACAGGTAAACACTTCATACTTAGTTGCAATATTAAATGTTTTAAGAGCCAATGTATTAATAAAGTTCACAATCATTTTAAACAGGTAAACACTTCATACTTAGTTGCAATATTAAATGTTTTAAGAGCCAATGTATTAATAAAGTTCACAATCATTTTAAACAGGTAAACACTTCATACTTAGTTGCAATATTAAATGTTTTAAGAGCCAATGTATTAATAAAGTTCACAATCATTTTAAACAGGTAAACACTTCATACTTAGTTGCAATATTAAATGTTTTAAGAGCCAATGTATTAATAAAGTTCACAATCATTTTAAACAGGTAAACACTTCATACTTAGTTGCAATATTAATGTTTTAAGAGCCAATGTATTAATAAAGTTCACAATCATTTTAAACAGGTAAACACTTCATACTTAGTTGCAATATTAAATGTTTTAAGAGCCAATGTATTAATAAAGTTCACAATCATTTTTAAACAGGTAAACACTTCATACTTAGTTGCAATATTAATGTTTTAAGAGCCAATGTATTAATAAAGTTCACAATCATTTTAAACAGGTAAACACTTCATACTTAGTTGCAGAGCCAATGTATTAATTTCACAATCATTTTTTCATACTTAGTTGCAATGTTTTAAGCCAATGTATTAATAAAGTTCACAATCATTTTAAACAGGTAAACACTTCATACTTAGTTGCAATATTAATGTTTTAAGAGCCAATGTATTAATAAAGTTCACAATCATTTTAAACAGGTAAACACTTCATACTTAGTTGCAATATTAATGTTTTAAGAGCCAATGTATTAATAAAGTTCACAATCATTTTAAACAGGTAAACACTTCATACTTAGTTGCAATATTAATGTTTTAAGAGCCAATGTATTAATAAAGTTCACAATCATTTTAAACAGGTAAACACTTCATACTTAGTTGCAATATTAATTTTTAAGAGCCAATGTATTAATAAAGTTCACAATCATTTTAAACAGGTAAACACTTCATACTTAGTTGCAATATTAAATGTTTTAAGAGCCAATGTATTAATAAAGTTCACAATCATTTTAAACAGGTAAACACTTCATACTTAGTTGCAATATTAATGTTTTAAGAGCCAATGTATTAATAAAGTTCACAATCATTTTAAACAGGTAAACACTTCATACTTAGTTGCAATATTAATGTTTTAAGAGCCAATGTATTAATAAAGTTCACAATCATTTTAAACAGGTAAACACTTCATACTTAGTTGCAATATTAAATGTTTTAAGAGCCAATGTATTAATAAAGTTCACAATCATTTTAAACAGGTAAACACTTCATACTTAGTTGCAATATTAATGTTTTAAGAGCCAATGTATTAATAAAGTTCACAATCATTTTAAACAGGTAAACACTTCATACTTAGTTGCAATATTAATGTTTTAAGAGCCAATGTATTAATAAAGTTCACAATCATTTTAAACAGGTAAACACTTCATACTTAGTTGCAATATTAATGTTTTAAGAGCCAATGTATTAATAAAGTTCACAATCATTTTAAACAGGTAAACACTTCATACTTAGTTGCAATATTAAATGTTTTAAGAGCCAATGTATTAATAAAGTTCACAATCATTTTAAACAGGTAAACACTTCATACTTAGTTGCAATATTAAATGTTTTAAGAGCCAATGTATTAATAAAGTTCACAATCATTTTAAACAGCTAAATACTTTATAATTAGTTGAAATATCTGTGTTTTAAGAGTCAATATTTTAATAAAGTTCACAATCATTTTAAGCAAGTAAACATTTAAACATTTTATATTTAGTTACAATAACAAAAGTTAAACAAATAATAAAAATACAATAACAATAGTTAAACTGAGGGATCCTTGAACTAAAACCCAAATTAAAAGGGGGGGGGTATATTTTGTTTGTATATCATAGACCTAAAAATCTTAAACTGCAAAGTCATCCAAATTGAACCTATGAAAATAAAAATTTGCCAATTATGCAGTCGTAAAAACAGATTTTACCGGGGGTGGTGATGTAAAAGTTTAGGTACTGGACATGTAGGCCGAAAAGGGGAGGGGGTCCCCTTAAAACAAAAATTGTGATATTTTAAAAAGTATCTAGTACCTCTAAAGGAGACCGCTTTATTCCTGAAATGAGGTAACCAAGTGAGTATCTGGTACTATTAGTATTTTTCTAATTTAACCATGTGTAGTTCTTTTTAACAATAACAAAATAAATAAAATTATTCTAATCAATTATTATTCTGATAACTCCACTACAATCTATTATATTTCCATTTGCCACAGTTGAATGAGTTGTATATCTTTATTTAATTATAAAAATGAATTTATTAGTTAAGTTAATAAAAACAATGACATTATGACATGCATTTTAAAAAACTAAAATAGTTTATTATAAATCATTATAATTTATTATCTAGATATATAAATGAATTACTTATACTATATCTACATGTAGATAATAAATGTTCTGCTTAAGTAATAGGTACCAGGTGCCTTTCACAATATCTTAATTTTTCATTAAGGGTCCCCCCCCACCCTTTTTTTTTCAGCATACATGTGTGGTACCTAAACTTTGAACCCACCTCCTCTGACTACAGCAAAGACCTTAAATACACTTATTAATGTTGTGGTTATTGCCCTTAGTTACCATTTGCTGCCACCAGGTGTTGGCTTCTATAAAATCAATGGCAGCCATATTGGAAAGGCTTATGGAGTAATAGACATAAGAACTGTTTTGCTGTGGAGGAGTAATATCTGAGAAATGATTTTTAGTATGAAAATGCATTGGACAATGATTTTTAGTATGAAAATGCATTGGACAATGATTTTTAGTATGAAAATGCATTGGACAATGATTTTTATTATAAAAATGCATTGGACAATGATTTTTATTATGAAAATGCATTGGACAATGATTTTTATTATGAAAATGCATTGGACAATGATTTTTACTATGAAAATGCATTGGACAATGATTTTTACTATGAAAATGCATTGGACAATGATTTTTACTATGAAAATGCATTGGACAATGATTTTTACTATGAAAATGCATTGGACAATGATTTTTTTATGAAAAATGCATTGGACAATGATTTTTATTATGAAAATGCATTGGACAATGATTTTTATTATAAAAATGCATTGGACAATGATTTTTATTATGAAAATGCATTGGACAATGATTTTATTATGAAAATGCATTTATTGGACAATGATTTTATTATGAAAATGCATTGGACAATGATTTTTATTATGAAAATGCATTGGACAATGATTTTTACTATGAAATGCATTGACAATGATTTTATTATGAAAATGCATTGGACAATGATTTTTACTATGAAAATGCATTGGACAATGATTTTTATTATGAAAATGCATTGGACAATGATTTTTTACTATGAAAATGCATTGGACAATGATTTTTATTATGAAAATGCATTGGACAATGATTTTTACTATGAAATGCATTGGACAATGATTTTTATTATGAAAAATGCATTGGAAATGATTTTTTATTATGAAAATGCATTGGACAATGATTTTTATTATGAAAATGCATTGGACAATGATTTTTACTATGAAAATGCATTGGACAATGATTTTTACTATGAAAATGCATTTGGACAATGATTTTTACTATGAAAATGCATTGGACAATGATTTTTATTATGAAAATGCATTGGACAATGATTTTTATTATGAAATGCATTGGACAATGATTTTTTATTATGAAAATGCATTGGACAATGATTTTTTATTATGAAAATGCATTGGACAATGATTTTTATTATGAAAATGCATTGGACAATGATTTTTACTATGAAAATGCATTGGACAATGATTTTTACTATGAAATGCATTGGACAATGATTTTTATTATGAAATGCATTGGACAATGATTTTACTATGAAAATGCATGGACAATGATTTTTATTATGAAAATGCATTGGACAATGATTTTTATTATGAAAATGCATTGGACAATGATTTTTACTATGAAAATGCATTGGACAATGATTTTTACTATGAAAATGCATTGGACAATGATTTTTATTATGAAAATGCATTGGACAATGATTTTTACTATGAAAATGCATTGGACAATGATTTTTACTATGAAAATGCATTGGACAATGATTTTTATTATGAAAATGCATTGGAAATGATTTTTACTATAAAAATGCATTGGACAATGATTTTTATTATGAAAATGCATTGGACAATGATTTTACTATAAAAATGCATTGGAAATCATTTTTACTATAAAAATGCATTGGACAATGATTTTTATTATGAAAATGCATTGGACAATGATTTTTACTATAAAAATGCATTGGACAATGATTTTTACTATAAAAATGCATTGGACAATGATTTTTACTATAAAAATGCATTGGACAATGATTTTTACTATGAAAATGCATTGGAAATGATTTATACTATAAAAATGCACTGGAAATTATTTATACTATAAAAATGCATTGGAAATTATTTATACTATAAAAATGCATTGGACAATGATTTTTACTATAAAAATGCATTGGAAATTAAAACACACGCACACACACATACACACACACACATTCTTGGTCAAAATATTAAGACCAGATACAATGTTTGTGGGTGTGTCTGTACATAATCATATATATGCAGCTCCTTTACTGTCAGCTGCATGATGTTTGGTTTGGTTTTACAGCATATTAACCTAAGTGGGTCATTTAATGCCGATAAAGTTTTGAAATAAATCAATTCTTAATGGATAATACAATTTTTTTATAAATACATTTTTCTATTTAACCCATAGATGGGACCCTAACAGGTACTACCACTCCAGGTCAGAGTGGACCTGGGAGCAATGGTGATGAAGGGGTGCTCCTAATTCCCCAAACCTCTAGAACTGGAACCTCACCATCAGATAGAGTTTAACGTCATTCCCAGGACATGAAGACCCTCAGTCACAGCTTTCTAGCACTCATATGATAAAAAGGATTGGGGCTTGCCATAAGGGCAATAGAGTTGGAGCAATCATATAGGTGCTAGGGCTTGACATAACCAGCCGATTGATCAGAGGGGGCCTCTCCAAACGCCCGTCTAGCCCAAGTAAGGGCCAACTTTAGACAACTTCGTCTTGGTGATCGGTCGCACTTAACTCATTTCTTTGTCTAGATCAGTCTTGCTACCAAGACATTCATTAATCACAAAACCATGTTGTTTTCCTTAAACTTTTATTTCATGTAACTAAATATCTGACTAACATAGCGCGCATATGCAGAGTGAGTTACAGTTAAGGCAGGACATCTTCACTGCCTGACGTCCAACTGAAAACTGAGGAACCAACCAGGTCCCACATGACTTCACGTATTTCGCGGGCTTTCTGTACTATTCCATGGAAAGTCCCGCCTGTGATATGAAAAGGGCCATCCCTTTAGAATTACAGGGGATTGACAATAATCTTATGCAACCACATAGATTATGTAACATATATAAGGTACCACCAATTTTCCCTGTTAAATTTACCCCAACACCACCATATATTTTACACAAAGAAACTTGTATAATGGTTAATCTTGAAAATGTATACATCGCTGATGAGACTTAATAATTTGCCAAGTTCGCTTGTCATGATTATTTTCAATAATTATTGAATTTTATACGATATACGCATTGTAATTGCCTTCAAGCAAAAAAATATAAATAATAATATACTTTACTCAACAATGCTTCTAAAGCAAATTATCAAATCTCAATATATATATATATATATATATATATATATATATATATATATATCCCAGTCCAAAAATCACTTTACACATTCACCCAGGTCACTCATTGTTTGGGGGTAGGTATATCTATTAATGTGACAGAGAAGGGGGGGAAGTAGGCTTACACCCTTATTTACCCTGAATTATATCTCCTATTTGAGTCATGTCTATCACCCTGTGTCCTCTCAGTTATCTGTAGGTAGTGGGGTAGGGGTAGATATTTATCCAACCTGTTCACTAAAAGGGTAGGATATGACACAAGGTCACAAGTATGGGGCACCTGATAGTGGGCAGGTGTAAGAGAGTGTAGGTCAATGTAAATACTTCTCAATTTTTCTTTTTTTGTTTTGTTTAATGTCTACTCATGTATGAGGTATGTCAGAAAAGTTCTAGGAATGGTGTCACAAAAAATTTATTTCAAATCCAAACTACAAACTACAAGTTATTCCCTTCAAAGTAATCCCCCTGGAGTCAAATACACTTTCCCAGCCTTCTCTATGATGCTGGAATTTATGTCCGTTAAGTAGGATTTAACCCTGTATGTTTCATTAAACATAGAAATGAATCTTTAGTATCTAATACGGTAAGAGTGGTTCAGTATTCCCATTGGTCTGTTGAAATGTTTTATTTGAATTAAAATAATTTTGAATCACTGATATCTATCTGTCTATCTATCTATCTATCTATCTGTCTATCTATCTATTTATCTGTCTATCTATCTGTCTATCTGTCTATCTATCTATCTGTCTATCTATCTGTCTATCTATCTATCTGTCTATCTGTCTATCTATCTGTCTGTCTATCTATCTGTCTATCTGTCTATCTGTCTATCTATCTATCTATCTGTCTATCTATCTATCTGTCTATCTATCTGTCTATCTATCTATCAGCCTCAGTCCAGTTATATCTGTCTATCTATGTCTATTCATCTCTCCCCACCTCTCTCTTTATATATACATATATATATATATATATATATATATTATATTATCATTATATATATATGGAGGCACGTGGGCTAGTGGTTAGAGTCGTGGAAAATGGACTCGTAGATTCGAGTTCAATTCCCAGACGAAGCTGTTGGCATTTCACATAGTGCTAATACCCTTGGGAAAGGTATGAATCCAGATATTCTCCCTCCAGCTATGGGTTAAATAGTAGGGCAGACTGGGCCCTTCAGCCTTGGGTAGGTAACCAGTTTAGGAGAGGGATAACTCTGAATTCAAAATTCCTGAGGTCGGTCGTTGATTGGGTTTGTGGCAACCCTTGATGCACCAATTCTTTCCTATCGACTGTGCCAAAAAGTGTGGATGGTCCAACACAAGCCTTCACCCCTATAAACAAATCACTGTGTGGGTGATCATTGTGTGTATGAACCCTCATACGTCGAAAATCGACGGGGAGAGAGTCCATAATATATATATATATATATATATATATGAAAAAGGAATAACTTACAGTGAAATTGGTCTCAATATTTAGTTGATACAAGTTTTACCAAGATAAGTCAGTGTCATAACAAATATAAAATGCTCAATAATATGGTGAAACTCGAGTAGGTTATTTCTGTACATACCATAATAATACACACACACACACACACACACACATATATATATATATATATATATATATATATATATATATACAATAATAATATATATATATATATATATATAATCTACAATAATATATATATATATATATATATCAATCTACAATAATATATATATATATATATATATATATATATCAATCTACAATAATACATATATATATATATATATATGTATATATATATATATCAATCTACAGTAATATATATATATATATATATATATATATATATTTTAGTCTAACACATCACTCAATAAGTCCTGGGTCTAACTAATAAAACAACTTTTAGGCAAAGTTCGACTTTATTCATCAATATAGTTTCCTTCTAGGGTGATACACCGATTCCAACGCTTCTCTAACAATTCAATGCTTTTTTGTAGAACGATTTCTCTTTGGCCTCAAAATACACCTGAGTTTCCGATATCACTTTTTCATTGGAGCCAAATCTCTTTCCCTGGAGAATTCTTTTGAGTTCTGCAAACAGCCAGTAGTCGCTGGGGGCCAGATCTGGAGAATAGGGTGGGTGCAGAAGCAATTCGAAGTGCAATTCATGTAGTTTTTGCCTTGTGACACAGTGTATTGTCTTCATAAAAGAGCACATTTTTCTTCTTTTCATTTGTGGCCGTCTTTTGTCGATTTCTTCCTTCAAACGTACCAATGATGCTATATAATATTTGCTATTGATTTATTCATCCTTTCTCAAGGTAATCAAAATACCTTGTGCATCCCAAAATACAGATGCAAAAACCTTGCCTGCTGATGTTTGCATTTTTGGTCGCTTTGGATGGCTTTCACCTGCTGCTGTTCACTCAGCTGACTGCCGATTTGACTCCAGAGTGAAATGGTGGATCCATGTTTCATCCATTGTCACATATTTACACAAAAACTCCTTTTTGTTGCGTTGAAACAGTTGCAAACAATGCTCTGAATCGTCAATGCATTGTTGTTTAGATTAGAATATAAAATAGAATAGAGCATCTACATTTTTTTTCAACCCTCCATTTCCATATGGGTCGGTTAATGATAAACATGACTAAAAGAGAAAGAGCATAGAAAGTTTTAGCGTATAAATTACAAAATCCGTTCTCTTCAATCCGAGGCTCGTTAATCATAATTCCCTTAAAAAGAAAACCACTTCAAACTCAAGACAAATAGAAATTGTAGAAATTAATTCGCCAATCCACTCGCAGCAATATAAGTAAAAATAAATAAATAAATAAAAACACTTCTTGTTTACCATAACGCATCTTGAGGAAGAAGTCATTTTAAAACTTAACCAGCTTAAGGAGAGCGCAGTGGTGTAATGGTTAGAGTAGTAGGAAATGGACTCGTCGACCCGAGTTCAAATCCTGGACAAAGCCACAGTTCATATAGTGCTAATACCCTTGGGAAAGTTATGAATCCAGCTATGGGTAAATAGTAGGACAGATTGGGCTCTTTTACCTTTGTTAGGCAACCAGTCTAGGAGAAGGAAAACTCTGAATTAAAATCTCTTAAATCTCCGCAGACTCAGTGATCTATTTAAATTTTGAAATGCTTAACAAGAAATTGCTTCAAAAAGAACTTGCTTACAAGCTGTCTTCGGCGGCGATTAAGTCCGATATTGATCGACTGTGAGCAAACGTGGCACCCGCATTGAACACAATTTTCTCATTGACAAATGTTCATGCAAAATGGTGAATACACTGCCTTCTGATATCTTCAACTCCTCTGCTATCTCACACAACTTCAATTTACGATCAGCCAAAATGAGTTAGTGGAATTTTTTGGTATTTTCCGGGACAACTGCCAAATTTGGGTGACCTGAGCGTTCAGCAACATTTGTATCTGTACGTCCATGAATAAATTCAGCATTTCACCTCTTAACCATTGTTTCTGACGGAGCAGAGTCCGAATGATACTTATCAATCCAGTGCTTTGCTTGAACAGTATTTTTCCCCATCAGAAAGCAATGCTTTATTAACACACGAAATTCAGATTTTTCCATTGTTTTGAAAATTTGCAACATTAGCCTCACTTAAGTAATGGTAATTCGTAAACTAATAATCCAATTGGGCTCAAATTTTGACATGTGCCATTTGAAGGTTAGTACTTTATAAAAATTATATGGATTTTTTATTAGTGGCGCCATCTGTATGTCAGGCCCAGGACTTATTGAGTGATGTGTTATCTATCTATCTATCCATATCTATGTATCTATCTATGTCAGTCTGTTCATATCTATCTATCTATCTATCTATCTATCTATCTCAGTCTGCTAATAGCTATATATTTATCTATCTATCTATCTATCTATCTATCTATCTATTTCAGTCTGCTAATGTCTATCTATCTATTTATCTATCTATCTCAGTCTGTTCATATCTATCTATCTATCTATCTATATATTTCAGTCTGCTAATATCTATCTATCTATCTATTTATCTATCTATCTATCTCAGTATGCTAATGTCTATCTATCTATCTATCTATCTCAGTCTGCTCATATCTATCTATCTATCTATCTATTTCAGTCTGCTAATGTCTATCTATCTATCTATCTATCTCAGTCTGCTCATATCTATCTATCTATCTATCTATTTCAGTCTGCTAATGTCTATCTATCTATCTATCTATCTATCTATCTCAGTCTGCTCATATCTATTTATCTATCTATCTATCTATCTATCTCAGTCTGCTAATATATATCTATCTATCTATTTATCTATCTATCTATCTCAGTCTGCTAATGTCTATCTATCTATCTATCTATCTATCTATCTATCTATCTATCTCAGTCTGCTCATATCTATCTATCTATCTATCTATTTCAGTCTGCTAATGTCTATCTATCTATCTATCTATCTATCTCAGTCTGCTCATATCTATCTATCTATCTATCTATCTATCTCAGTCTGCTAATATATATCTATCTATCTATTTATCTATCTATCTATCTATCTCAGTCTGCTAATGTCTATCTATCTATCTATCTATCTATCTCAGTCTGCTCATATCTATCTATCTATCTATCTATCTATCTATTTCAGTCTGCTAATATCTATCTATCTGTCTCAATAGTATCGAACCCAGAAGCATATGTTTCCAAGTCAGATGCTCTACTGACTGAGCTAAACCCGCCCTAAATCACAGACTTAGAATTAAATAACCCAACAAGTTTGAGTCTCACTGGTTCTCTCTAAATTTCATGGTAATTGTTTCGATTATTTTTTAATTTATTTTTCCATGTTTATAAAAGTATCAGTTTTTAGTTTCAGATTATAAAAAAAAATGATATCAAAAAAATGATATAAAAAAAATGATATTAAAAAAACGATATCAAAAAAATAATATCAAAAAAATGATATCAAAAAAATGATATCAAAAAAATGATATCATAAAAAATGATATCATAAAAAATGATATCATAAAAAATGATATCAAAAAAAAGATATCAAAAAAATGATATCATAAAAAATGATATAAAAAAAATGATATCAAAAAAATGATATCATAAAAATGATATAAAAAAAATGATATCATAAAAAATGATATCATAAAAAATGATATCATAATGGCACTGATATTGGTTTAGTGGTTGTATTTAAAAAATTTTTTTTTTTTTTAAATATCCATCAGGAATAAAATGCCCAGTCCCCACCCCACCCCTATCTTCATTTAAGTCATTTTCAAATTGCTTAGCATAAATTATACATTCTGCATTCTCATCCAGTTCTTAAAATCCATCACACTCTCTGACCTTTGACCCTGTGAGTTGACCTTTGACCTCTAGCCTTAATTTTCTTAGTAGTGATCATCTTTGCTTTACAAAATTATGACCCCCCCCTCTCCTAGCAAAAAAAAAACCCTCCTCCCTTTCCTTACTTACCTGTCTACCTACACATACCTGTAGCTTTAGCCGATCAAACACACAGACACAATCTCAACAGGCCACCACCATCAGGGTCACAGAGACCTACTTCACCTGTGAGGTAGGTAGGTATGTAGATAAAAGGATAGAATTGGAGTTGGAACCACTAGGTTGACAGCTTAAAGATTACGCACTCTATTTTTTGATGTGTCTTTGTTCCCAGCCGCTACTCATGTAATGGTTGCACTGTTTTCTTGCTCTTCAGGCTTCCTGGGTTGCCTTCCCAGTCAATGGCTTCCACAATTGTTGGTGTGTCTAGCTCATCCATGACAGATAAATTGTTACATAATTGTTAGGGTACTAACAATTATGTACAGTTAGTGTAGAAATCAAAATGGCTGTTAGAAATTACGGCTAGCAGTCTTTGAGTACAATATCATGGAAGACTGATTGATACGTGTTGCTCCTGGTTGCCTTCCCAGTCAATGGCTTCCACAGTTGTTGGTGTGTCTAGCTCATCCATGACAGATAAATTGTTACATAATTGTTAGGGTACTAACAATTGTGTACAGTTAGTGTAGAAATCAAAATGGCTGTTAGAAATTATGGCTAGTAGTCTTTGAGTACAATATCATGGAAGACTGATTGACACGTGTTAAACTCGTGTTGAACTCTTTTCCGGTAGATACTGTGAGGATTAGTAGGAAAAGAGAAAGAAGACTTCTTCCGGTTTTGATTGGAAAGAGTTAGTACTGGGTAAACCATGGATATGGCAAGTCGTACTCAGTTGTGCTCCTGTACTCAATCTTGCAGTTAGTCTGGATGGGGATTTCTGAATAAAATATGATATAAAGAAAATCTAAGTCTTGGGTTATTTATCTAAAAACTATTAACAACCCAGGGCTTCTGATAGATGAGAAATCCCTAATGGAAGACAGACACAAAATCCCCAAAGTTCCAGATGCTAGAAGAAGAACATAAGATACCAAAGACGATCAGAAGAAGAGAGTATATAACAAAATCTGGGACGGTATTCAGGATATTGTCCATCATATTTTGGGTTGCGTACAGTGAGGTTTTCTTTCAGAATGATCAACCCAATATTGCAGCTGCTTCCCTTGGTCAGTGATCACTTCTCCCATCTTAGACTTGGGTATCACTCTTTTTGATGCCCTTGTATTTGCCCCTTGCATCTCCCACGTTCAGTCAATAAGTGTTGGTGCAGTGTCGAGTAGTGTGCTGGGCTTTATTTCAGGCACTCCTCAAGGCGTTTAGTGGATTAGCCACTGCTTTGTAAACTAGGTGAGCTCTCCTCTTCGCTTCAGTCACAGACTCTATTTCCTTCCAGTGGGCTTCAAACCAGTCTGCATTATTATGCTCCTTTCTCCCGTAGGCAGTGATGACCAACTTATACATGAGATCTCTGTTGGCTGGGGCATTAGAATGCACCAACTGCACCTCTGCATATATATATATATATATATAAAAGGCTAAGCTAAAAGTTTTGTAGGCTAAATGTGACCAAATGAGTTTTATGTGAGGGTCAGCTGAAAAGTTAATGGGCTGACCAGATACTCTCATGGAATTATGAAAATGCATTTTCATAGCAATGCATTTTCATGTAAAAACCATTGGACAATGATTTTTATTATGAAAATGCATTGGACAATGATTTTTACTATGAAAATGCATTGGACAATGATTTTTATTATGAAAATGCATTGGACAATGATTTTTACTATGAAAATGCATTGGACAATGATTTTTATTATGAAATGCATTGGACAATGATTTTTACTATGAAAATGCATTGGACAATGATTTTTACTATGAAAATGCATTGGACAATGATTTTTATTATGAAAATGCATTGGAAAATGATTTTTACTATGAAAATGCATTGGACAATGATTTTACTATGAAAATATGATTTTTTATTATGAAATGCATTGGACAATGATTTTTACTATGAAAATGCATTGGACAATGATTTTTACTATGAAAACAATGATTTTTACTATGAAATGCATTGGACAATGATTTTTACTATGAAAATGCATTGGACAATGATTTTTACTATGAAAATGCATTGACAATGATTTTTATTATGAAAATGCATTGGACAATGATTTTTACTATGAAAATGCATTGGACAATGATTTTTATGAAAATGCATTGGACAATGATTTTTACTATGAAAATGCATTGAATGATTTTTATTATGAAAATGCATTGGACAATGATTTTTACTATGAAAATGCATTGGACAATGATTTTTACTATGAAAATGCATTGGACAATGATTTTTACTATGAAAATGCATTGAATAATGATTTTTATTATGAAAATGCATTGGACAATGATTTTTACTATGAAAATGCATTGGACAATGATTTTTACTATGAAAATGCATTGGACAATGATTTTTACTATGAAAATGCATTGGACAATGATTTTTACTATGAAAATGCATTGGACAATGATTTTTACTATGAAAATGCATTGAATAATGATTTTTATTATGAAAATGCATTGGACAATGATTTTTTACTATGAAAATGCATTGGACAATGATTTTTACTATGAAAATGCATTGGACAATGATTTTTATTATGAAAATGCATTGGACAATGATTTTTATTATGAAATGCATTGGACAATGATTTTTACTATGAAAATGCATTGGACAATGATTTTTACTATGAAAATGCATTGGACAATGATTTTTACTATGAAAATGCATTGGACAATGGTTTTTACTATGAAAATGCATTGGAAATGATTTTTACTATGAAAATGCATTGGACAATGATTTTTATTATGAAAATGCATTGGACAATGATTTTTACTATGAAAATGCATTGATAATGATTTTTATTATGAAAATGCATTGGACAATGATTTTTACTATGAAAATGCATTGGACAATGATTTTTATTATGAAAATGCATTGGACAATGATTTTTACTATGAAATGCATTGGAAATGATTTTTACTATGAAAATGCATTGGACAATGATTTTTACTATGAAAATGCATTGGACAATGATTTTTACTATGAAAATGCATTGGAAAATGATTTTTACTATGAAAATGCATTGGACAATGATTTTTATTATGAAAATGCATTGGAAAATGATTTTACTATGAAAATGCATTAATGATTTTTACTATGAAAATTGGACTGGAATGATTTTTTATATGAAAATGCATTGGACAATGATTTTTACTATGAAAATGCATTGGACAATGATTTTTACTATGAAAATGCATTGGACAATGATTTTTACTATGAAAATGCATTGGAAAATGATTTTTACTATGAAAATGCATTGGACAATGATTTTTATTATGAAAATGCATTGGACAATGATTTTTACTATGAAAATGCATTGGACAATGATTTTTACTATGAAAATGCATTGGACAATGATTTTTATTATGAAAATGCATTGGACAATTTTTACTATGAAAATGCATTGGACAATGATTTTTATTATGAAAATGCATTGGACAATGATTTTTATTATGAAAATGCATTGGACAATGATTTTTACTATGAAAATGCATTGGACAATGATTTTTATTATGAAAATGCATTGGACAATGATTTTTACTATGAAAATGCATTGGACAATGATTTTTACTATGAAAATGCATTGGACAATGATTTTATTATGAAAATGCATTGGACAATGATTTTTATTATGAAAATGCATTGGAATGATTTTTACTATGAAAATGCATTGGACAATGATTTTTATTATGAAAATGCATTGGACAATGATTTTTACTATGAAATGCATTGGACAATGATTTTTACTATGAAAATGCATTGGACAATGATTTTTATTATGAAAATGCATTGGACAATGATTTTTATTATGAAAATGCATTGGACAATGATTTTTACTATGAAAATGCATTTGCATTGGACAATGATTTTTATTATGAAAATGCATTGGACAATGATTTTTATATGAAAATGCATTGGACAATGATTTTTATTATGAAAATGCATTGGACAATGATTTTATTATGAAAATGCATTGGACAATGATTTTTACTATGAAAATGCATTGGACAATGATTTTTACTATGAAAATGCATTGGACAATGATTTTTTATGAAAATGCATTGGACAATGATTTTTATTATGAAAATGCATTGGACAATGATTTTTACTATGAAAATGCATTGGACAATGATTTTATTATGAAAATGCATTGGACAATGATTTTTACTATGAAAATGCATTGGACAATGATTTTTATTATGAAAATGCATTGGACAATGATTTTTATTATGAAAAATGCATTGGACAATGATTTTTATTATGAAAATGCATTGGACAATGATTTTTACTATGAAAATGCATTGGACAATGATTTTTTACTATGAAAATGCATTGGACAATGATTTTTACTATGAAAATGCATTGGACAATGATTTTTATTATGAAAATGCATTGGACAATGATTTTTACTATGAAAATGCATTGACAATGATTTTTACTATGAAATGCATTGGACAATGATTTTTACTATGAAAATGCATTGGACAATGATTTTTATTATGAAAATGCATTGGACAATGATTTTTTATGAAAATGCATTGGACAATGATTTTTATTATGAAAATGCATTGGACAATGATTTTTTATGAAAATGCATTGGACAATGATTTTTACTATGAAAATGCATTGGACAATGATTTTTATTATGAAAATGCATTGGACAATGATTTTTACTATGAAAATGCATTGGACAATGATTTTTATTATGAAAATGCATTGGACAATGATTTTTATTATGAAAATGCATTGGACAATGATTTTTTGGAAAATGCATTGGACAATGATTTTTACTATGAAAATGCATTGGACAATGATTTTTATTATGAAAATGCATTGGACAATGATTTTTACTATGAAAATGGACAATGATTTTTATTATGAAAATGCATTGGACAATGATTTTTACTATGAAAATGCATTGGACAATGATTTTTATTATGAAAATGCATTGGACAATGATTTTATTATGAAAATGCATTGGACAATGATTTTTACTATGAAAATGCATTGGACAATGATTTTTACTATGAAAATGCATGGACAATGATTTTTACTATGAAAATGCATTGGACAATGATTTTTACTATGAAAATGCATTGGACAATGATTTTTACTATGAAAATGCATTGGACAATGATTTTTACTATAAAAATGCATTGGACAATGATTTTTTACTACTTGTTATTGGTGTCAAATTCTAGTCTCCTTTTTTGAAGCTTGGCAGAATTTGTTTTTTTTTTTAAACATTTTAATTAAATAAATATCACTTCACCCTTCCTCTCCTCCTCCTCCTCCTCCTCATTCTTCTCCTCCTCCTCCTCCTCCTCCTCCTCCTCCTCCCCTCGTGAAGATATTCTCATTTGCATTTAATGCTAATTTGCATAAATCTCCTTAACTTGTTTTGGAATTCTTCAATCACTGAACTCTTTGTTTTTTCTTACTGAACTCTTCAGTAATTGGAGATACAAATGCACTACCAAAAAAGAAAAAAGACAAAAAAAAGAAAAAGAAAAGAATGTGAGGATTGAATCTTGGACACTCTACACTACAGGGCTGGAGGGATGTTCCTAATAAGGAGCTGCCTGGAATAATGGCTAACACTGTACCTTTGTCTGGCCATCTACCCAGACTCGACCCATCCCCACTCCCCCCGAAATAAATAAGTTACAGCCCTTACCATTTTAGGCCCCTCATTCACCTCTCCCCACCCTTCTACATTCAACATTTCACTCTCACCCCACCCACCGAAAGACTGTCAGCCATTCTACTATTATGGGATGTAAAGCACTTGTCCAACAGATCCTTAGCTAGTGTAGGGAGGTTGAGTCTCACTGAGGGGTTCAAAGTTCTGGCACTGTACTTATTAATAATAAAATTCAATAAATTCTATCTGTTCATCTTATCTATATTCTTCTCTCTTTCTCTCTCTCTTTCTTTCTCTCTCTCTCTCTATATATATATATATATATCTTTGTCCCTATCTACCTACCTCATTTTGTTCATATCTATCTATATTCGTTTCTATCTATCTATCTTATTCTCTTCATATCTATCTACCTATCTATCTCAGTCTGTTCATATCTATCTATCTATCTATCTATCTATCTATCTATCTCAGTCTGTTCATATCTATCTATCTATCTATCTATCTATCTCAGTCTGTTCCTATCTATCGATCTATCTATCTATCTATCTATCTCAGTCTTTTCATATCTATCTATCTATCTATCTCAGTCCGTTCATATCTATCTATCTATCTATCTATCTATCTCAGTCTGTTCAAATCTATCCATCTATCTGTTCATATCTATCTATATATCTATATATCTCTGTTCACATCTATCTATCTATCTCAGGCTATTCATATCTATCAATCTATCTATCTATCTATCTATCTATCTGTCTGTTTATATCAATCTAAAATCTGTCAATAATCATCACCGTTTCTTTCAGTATCCCCTCCCACCCGCACACCTTCCACTGCTCTTCCACCTCCAACCTCCTCCCCTTCAACCACCACCTCCCTCCCACCTTTTTTCGCTTCGTTCTCTCCCTTCTTTTCCTCATTCACTTGCATTTTTAGTTTATTATTCTCTATCTCTTCCTCATCCTAACCCTCACTCCCCCTCCTTCTATTCGCCCTTAATTCTCCCCTTCCTCCTGCTGCCTGCTGACTGCTGCTGCTGCTGCCGCCTTTGCTGCTCCTGCTGTTGGTAGTCTCTTTCTTTCTAGTTGTCCCACACCTTTTCGTAAACCACCTTTCTCTTATTAACAAGTCGGTCGTTCTTAGCGGGTGGAACGATGTAGGGGGGTGGGTGCCCATCCGGAAATCGAAAACATTTGGGGGTATCTCAAATGATAGTAGTTGCACTCTTTGTTGTGTGTCAGCATAGATAATCCGACAAATCGTCGAATGTCCTTTACTATACCTACATCCGACTGTATATACCTACCTGGTGTGTGTGTGTATGTGGGGGAAAACACCCCCTCCCCCCAAAAAAAAGCTGGTTCCAAATGATTCGATTTTTTAGTAAAATCCCCGTATTGGTAACAGAAAAAAAAAACACGGCAAATTAATATCACTCTTCTAGTGATACCCAAAATAAGACTAAATTGCATTTTTGACAAAATGACTTTAGCCCCCCCCTCTACGGAAAATAATTTACCAAAAATCAGGGAATTATCGGATTTTAATGAAATTTTCAGTGTTTATTTATCAATGAATGATCTTTATAATGTAGGCAGTAGCAATAATTTCGTCTGCTAAGTGTTTCAAAAGCGAATTAAGAATAATTAAATCTATTATTTAAGGTCAAACTTTGTCTAAATCGATAAGTAGTAACATACTGACCATCATTAAAAAAAAAAAATATCATTACACATGCAGTTTATTTTTAAAAGATTTAAAACTATTTGTTTTGGTCAATTTCGTCTCGATCCGCCATTTAGCCTCGTTTTCGATGATTTTAAGTGCTTGTTTACAATTTTACCGTAACATTCGCGATTGCAAAAAAATTACCAAAAATCAGGTAATTATTCGATTTTAATGAAATTTTCAGTACTGATTTAACAATTAATGAATTTTATAATGCATCAGTTATTTTATTTCAAAACTTTGATTTAGTATTTTTGCTATGAAAAATTAATATATAAAATTCATTTAAAATATGAAAATCCTGATGTTAAGTTTAAAATGTTATATTTTTAGATTCTAAAAATAAATATCTATTTAATGCAAACCTTATTTTAGGCGCCAAAAGTAATAAGTTTTGAAGAAAAACTCGATTGAAAATGTACCCCCTCCCCTTTTTAAGCAGAAAAAACATCGATGTATAATTTTTTCTTTTATAAAATAATAGCCAATTGAATAATTATCGAAATGAGTAAAAAAGAAATCTCCAAAAAATTAATTATTTATTATTTTTTACATTTTATTTTTCGATTTTCGGTACTTATTTTCTCATAGAAGCGCAACCGTAAAACATTTTTGTTTGTTTCTATTCATAACTTCGGTCTTTTATCTTTTATTTATACTGTAATTAGTATCGAAAATGACCAACTCGCAAAACATTTTACGCCCCCAACATAAGGGGGGGGTCAAAATTAAGTGACTTGAAAAAAATGAGAAAGTTTTGAAATAAAATAAATAATGCATTATAAAGATCATTTATTGCTTCATAAACACTGAAAATTTCATTAAAATCCGATAATTTCCTGATTTTTGGTGAATTATTTTCTGTAGGGGGGCTAAAGTCATTTTCTCAAAAACGAATTTTAGGCTCCGTTTGCCAGTCCCTATTATAATGCATTACTTATTTTATTTCAAAACTTTCTCATTTTTTTTTCAGGTCGCTTAATTTTGACCCCCCCCCCCCTTATGTTGGGGGCGTAAAAATTTTTTTCAATTTGGTCTTATACTGTACTAATTACAGTATAAATAAAAAGATAAAAGACCGAAGTTATGAATAGAAACAAACAAAAAAATCTTTTACGGTGGCTTTTCTATGAGAAAATAAGTACCGAAAATCGAAAAATAAAATGTAAAAAAATAATAGATAATTAATTTTTTGGAGATTTTTTTTTACTCATTTCGATAATTATTTAATTGGCTATTATCTTATAAAAGAAAAAAATTATACATCGATATTTTTTCTGTTTAAAAGGGGGAGGGTACATTTTCAATCGAGTTTTTCTTCAAAAAGTATACTTTGATGCAATAAAATAAGGTTTGCATTGATATTTATTTTTAGAATCTAAAATTATAACATTTTAAACTTAAAATCCGAATATTTTTATTTTAAATGAATTTTATATTTAATTTTTCATAGCAAAAAATACTAAATTAAAGTTTTGAAATAAAATAACTGATGCATTATAAAATTCATTAATTGTTAAATCAGTACTGAAAATTTCATTAAAATCGAATAATTACCTGATTTTTGGTAAATTCTTTTGCAATCGCGAATGTTATATTAAAATTGTAAACAAGCACTTAAAACCATCAAAAAAGAGACAGAATGGCGGATCGCGTCGAAATTGACTAAAACAAATCGTTTTAAATCTATTAAAAATAAACTGCATATGTAATGATATTTTTCTTTTTTTAATGATGGTCATTATGTTACTACTTATCGATTTAGACAGTTTGACCTTAAATAATAGATTTAATTATTTTTAATTCGCTTTTAAAACTCGTAGAAGCTGATTTTTTTTTTGCCAGTCCCTAGTTTAATCCATATTGAAGGAAGAAACGTAAATATTTTTTGAACTTTTTTTGAAATCTCACAAAAAAGAAATTACGAACATAAAGAGTTGTTACAAAGAAAAACAGTTAATTCGAAGATCAAATTATCCGATTGGGGAAAAATAACTCACCGTTATCTTAAAAAATAAGTAAAACAGCCCGTTTTTATTATAACAGGGTCAGTTTCTTTATTGATATCTTTTTAGCAGAATTCTATATTCATGGTTCTTTTACTAAAAAAAACTCTCTCATAGAAACTTATAAAAATCTGATATAATTATTCAGACTCTTATCTTTATAGAAAAAAAATAAAAATCGTTTTTTGTCGGTTCATTTTTTTTTTCTTTTCATATTTCATAAAATAAAAATAAAGGTGAATAGACCTCGTAAGAAAAAAATCCACCTAATATATTTTATTAAAAAAACTATTTCAGACATATTTTCATCAAAAAGGTAAGTAATTATGGAAATTTTCGTGAAAATCAATTGATTTTTCATAGAATTTTTTTAAAAAGCCTCTAGTCATAACTGGTTTTTGGCTACGTTAAATTTCAATTGATTTAACGGTGCAAAAATGTAAACATTGTTTTTCGTTCATAATTTTCATTATTTCTGTAAGCTAAATTAAAAAAAAAAATAAGGTTTCTTCTTTCAAATGGACAAAAAAAATTTCAAGATAATATTAACATTTATGCAAGTTTCATTGTGTTAAATATTGGGGAGGGGTGATAAATTTCAAAGGGAAAATTGGTGGTACCTAATACTTGTATATGTTAATGAGGCTTGAAATGAATATTGGGTATAGACCATGTGTATCTAAGATAGGGTAGCGTGGACATGAAGTCGCTTAGTTACTAACAGTTTCTCACCTATGCAATTCTCAAACCAAGTGCACTTGGTTTGAGAATTACATAAGTGAGAAACTATCAGTAACTAAGCGACTTTGACTTCATGTCCACGCTACCCAACTTAGATCGAACGACCAACTTCGACGACGACGGCAGGTGCGCGGCGCAGAGTCGGGCGGCACCGCTAGCTACCGTCGCGACGGTAAACAGGAGACATGGACACGCGGGACGTGTTCGTGTGAAGCGAGCCTCTCCCCCCTCCCTCTCTCTCTCTCTTTCTCTCTCTCTCTCTCTCTCTCTCTCTATATATATATATATATATATATATATATATATATATATATATATATATAATATAATAAGATAAATATATAGGTTTTACATATCTATTTATTGGGTGACAAAGGAACTTTTCACAACCATATTGGTTTCATGCGATGCATTCATCAGGTGAAGATGTTTCAAATGTGAGGAAAATCGAAAAAATTACAAAAAATTTCAAAAAATTCAATAGACATGGGATGCGTATGATTGGATAAAATGATGTGTGTATGTATGTGAAGGTGAATTGAATGTATGAGAGTGTTTATGGGCAGTATAAAGGTTGTGTACGCGTAGTGGCTGGTCACACACATAATACGTTGATCTGTTAGTGTGCGGTATTTTAATAGTGCTTACGTGCGAGCGCTCGTGTCTATACATGTATGTGTGTGTGTGTGCATGTTTTCTTTCTATCTGATGCGTAGGCCGTGTATGATGTATACGGACGGGTCGTGATAGTTGGGGAGTGGGGTTGGATAATATTAATTTTAAGGTTGTAAATGTTGTATATTATGGGTAGGTGGGTGGTGGGGCTTTGAACTGCGGTGTTGTCTATTACGAGGTGTTGCGTTGACAACCGGACGTGGTTGCACGTGGTTACATATACTCGCGACATATACACGCATACAAAATAATATTCATACATATTTATATGCACACACATGTCACTATATTTGCTGGGTAAGCCTTACATATACATACTGAAGCGCATACGCATACTACTATGGGCTCCACGTGTACATATATACGCACATACGCACACATGTGCACGCAGACAGACACACATATACGTACTCATACAAATTTGTGCACATACACTCACACGCTCATGTACAGGCACACATACATATACATGCATACATATATACACGCGCGCATATACGTAGGAACATACATACGCATATGTGCACAAAGACACATGCATGCACGCAGATGTACGCATATACGCGCGCATGCACACGCTCATACATGCATGCACGCACACACACACATATGCACATACGCGCGCATGTACACGACCATGCATGCACGTACACACATACACACACACGTACGCATAACATTTTATTTGTCTGTATTTTTGTGATGAGGCTTGATGTGTATAATTTTGATATTTCGGACTGTTGTCCTCATCTTTATTGTGTGTAAACATAACATTCAGACCACAGTAACATCGGACCCGTTCAGGTGTGTGTATGTGTGTGTGTGTGTGTGTGTGTGTGTGTGTGTGTGTGTGTTTAATTAAAATTTAAATTGAATGAGTTGTAACGATTTTAGCTCCGAAGCCACATTTGAATTAACGGGTAATCGTCTGAAAATTACTTGTTTTAAGGTAATTAAAAAAACCCACCAGAACAAGGCCCGAAGTTACTGAGGACTGAACGTTATATACACAATAAAGATGAGGACAACAGTCCGAAATATCAATATTAATACCACTTACTTTAATTAAAAATAAGTCTTACACCTGGTTTATACGTTGTTAGTACAACCATTTATTTAGGGACACTCCCATCGAAAAATAAAACAAAATAAAAAATAATAAAACAACGTTAACTTAAATCTACAGTAAGTGTCCATTGTATTTTCTTTAAAAAAAAAAAAAATCACAGATCGAAATACGCATGCGTAAAGAGCAACAAATATGGCGGATTATTAAAAATCACGGAAACAAGATCTGTTTCCTTACGGCCATTAGAATATTAGATTTTCAGTAGAATTATAACATTTGGTCAGGTATATATAAAAAGAACACTGTTGATTATGTATAATTCAGTACTAGGATTAAAATTTGATTACATTTGTCTCAACAAAATTTCATTTTAATTTGTACTGACTGACAATAATACTTAAATATAAAAACGATAAAATATTTGCAATCAAAATATGCTTCTTATGCATTGATATTCGAGTTATTTGCCTTTAATTCTGTATGACTGAGGAATACTGAAATGACTGATATTGCTAGCAGGACCTGTGGATATACCACAGTATGATAATCTAATTATTACAACGTTTGATACTTAAGAGCTATTGCTAAATACTTCAATATGTAAAAAGTATAAGAATCTTGACTAACAGGACCTGTGGATATACCACAGTATGATGATTGAATTATTACAATGTTTGATACTTAAGAGCTATTGCTAAATACTTCAATATGTAAAAAGTATAAGAATCTTGACTAGCCGGACCTGTGGATATACCACAGTATGATAATCTAATTATTACAATGTTTGATACTTAAGAGCTCTTGCTAAATACTTCAATATGTATAAAGTATAAGAATCTTGACTAGCAGGACCTGTGGATATACCACAGTATGATAATTGAATTATTACAACGTTTGATATGTTTACTTAAGAGCTATTGCTAAATACTTCAGTATGTAAAAAGTATGATAATCTTGATTTAAGTCTCTCTCTCTCTCTCTCTCTCTCTCTCTCTCTCTCTCTCTCTCTCTCTCTCTCTCTCTCTCTCACACACACACACACACACACACACACACACACACACACACACTTTTATTTCTTTCCTTCTTTTCATTATGTTCGCTTAGCATTATCGCTTCCACGTGCTCACCTTCTTCTCTGTTTCCCCTACTCTCTTTTTTTCTGTGTAGGATGTCCTTTTTCTTTCCCTTTCTTTCTTTATAATAAAAACGGAATGGTTCATTATTTAGCTAAGGTGACGACACTCATAAGAAACAAGCAATCGTGACAGTTAGTTAGAGTTTAGATTCGGCCCTAGCTGTGGAAGGGAAATATGTGATAGTCTTCCCTGCAGAGTCATCCCAATCCACGCGGTTAAATCATGGGCTAAATATATAATAATGGATTGATCAAGCAAACATAAAGTCTTGTGTTATTAAATATAAAAAAAACAAAAAAACAAGCGATGCCCAGACCAGCCCAGAAGTTAGTAGAATTAGTAGGTACCACCAAAATACGTCACGTGATCAGTTTAGGCCATATTGATGGAAGAAATGTAGATATTTTTTAACTTAAAAAAAATCTCACAAAAAAGAAATAACGAACATAGAGAGTTGCTACAAAAAAAAGTTAATTCGAAGATCAAATTATCCGATTGGGGAAAAATTACTCACTGTTATCTTGAAAAATAAGTAAAACGGTCCTTTTTTTTTCTTTTTTTTTACAACAGGGCCAATTTCTTTATATATCTTTTTTAGTAGAATTGTATATTCATAGTTCTTTTACTAAAAAGCTCTCGGATCGAAACTTATAAAAATATTCTGATATAATTATTCAGACTCTTATCTTTAAGAAATAAAAGTAAAATTGTGCTTGCACATTATTTGAAATTAGCTTAATTGTTATTAACAACACATTTTATGATATTTTCGTATTAAAATATGCAGTTGTATTGATTCGAGCAAATTCGTATTTTCAGTGTAGATTTACGGCGAAATGAAAATGGCCGACCAAAACATATGGCTTCCTCAAAGTGAAACAAACAAGGGGAGGTTACTCTCATTTATGTAACTAATGTTCAGATTACCGAAAATTAAGGAAAGTCAACTAGACAAGACAATGGCAACCAGACAGGATAGCAGGGACCTGCAAAAAGTAAAAAAAGTAAAAATGTTTCTTTTGATGTCCGGAATTTGAAGAAATTTTAAACCTCAAAATTGACCCCGGATGTCAACCCATCTAGGACCAGGAAGAGTCTATTATAAAATCATTGCCGCTTACATAATCCCGAGGAGAGGTCAGGGGAGTAAACCCCGAAAACAAATCCGGAGCCGAAGTCCCTAAGATGAAATAACACTGAATTTCAGTGCTACACAACAACTCGTGCGACACTGCCGTTGCCAAACTGCATAGGTTCTTATCGTTTCCTTTGGACCACAGCAGCAGTGTGGAGAGGGGGGGTCTGCTGTTTGGGTAACAGCACATCCTCCAAAAGAACTCACACAGGCTAAGAAGTTTTTTTTAAAAGATATAAATAGACTACTCCATTTTCTTTCGCAGACGGAAGGATGCCAACATGCCTCGCAAAAAGAAATCTTCACCGAGAGAGGACCCGCATGAGTTAGCTTAATTGTCGGTCCTCTGTTCACGGAGATTTCTTTTGCGATGCATACTGTTGCCGGTATAATAATGAGATGCGTGGTTTTTATAATTCGTTGGAAGGCTCAAAGTAACCTTCCAACGTAGGTGCGTAGGTGCATATATATATATATATATATATATATATATATATGAAATAATCCGGATAAAGATAGATATATATAATAACAAATACAGACTTTATTGTCTGAGCACATGGATGATGAACAACTAAAATGACATAAAATGAAATAGATACAAAACAGATACGACTAAAGTCCTTTAGAAGTAAGAAAATTCATGAAGAATAAGTTAGTCACTTACTGATAGTTGGGTGTCAACCCCCCCCCTACTTAATGGACAAAGACACCGCACATGTAGCCCATGTTTCGTGGATGCTAGACCAAGAGAAAGACTGAGAAATTCCCTGACTGGTGTTTAAATACCCAGCCACCTATTGGCGAAACCCTCGCAGTAAGGGGAGATAACTGTTTTAGACCCAAGTCCATCCCAACAGGGGCAGACAATCGCTACACCTGCAACAATAAACTACAGAACTCGAAATTGATCGCTTAATTCATTAATATCAAAGTTTATCTTTGAAAAGATCAGCGATAATTCTTCTACTGACACTTAATTTAAAGACAATTTTATGTATACAGGTCCTTAATGTTATAACAGAAATAGATATCTCTCTTGATTCACAATTTTTACTAACACAGTACATCCACTCATCAACAAAACAAATTAAAAAGAAGAAAAAAACAAAACAAAACACTTCGAAACAACCTAAATTACTGACATCAACCGGATGTTAACCCGACAGTACCTTTAAACGAAATGAACAAAACAAGTGTTCTACACATAGGCTCCGCGCAAGGTTCCGGGTAAAAAACAAAATTTATAAACAATTAAAAATATCCTCTATTTAATGTTTTTCAACCAATCATAAACCTTCCCCTCCAAAACCCTTCAACGTGAATTCGAGCCGATTCTTAACTATAAAACAGCTGACTTAAAGTCGATAAGACAATTTGATGTACGCAGGTCCTTAATTTTCGTGAAAAAAATTTATATCTATTTCATGGGTGATTTTCGTAATCAATTTTGATTATTCCCAAATTAACAGAAATAAAACTTCTGTTATGAGAAAGGAAAGAAGACAATATTTTGTATATAAAATGGGGTAATACTTTATTACGTTCGGTGTAAGAGTGTGTAGTTTGCTAAACTTTATAGCTCAGCGGCATTTGAAGAGTCACAAACAGTATAGTAAGTAACTAGTCATGTACTTATCTTTGAGTTTTCAAGGGTGAAGTATATTTGTAGTGGGTTCGTTATTATTTGTTTCGTGTTGGTTCTAGGGGTCAGCACTGGCTGTCGTCCACCGCTGCTGCTCTGGTTGTTGTGCCTTGGACATCAGACTTGTCTTAGTAACAGTGCAGTTCTAGTCACGTTCGACCCGTCCGCGGGGCTGATTTGTTCTGTTGGGACGTCCTGCTTGTCCGCGTGCCTCAACTGTTCTAATGATTTCTAGGGTTTCTGCCCCCATCCTTCCGGTCCCTTACTTCCGGTCCGATTAAGGGGAAGTAACCCATATTTCTCCGAATTTTTTGAATATTCCCAAATGTATTTCCAAGATAAAGAAATGTTATCATACAAAAAAAAAAAAAAAAAAAAAATTGTCTCATTGAATCACGTAAAAAAAAAAAAAAAAATCGGCGAAAACAATCGCAATATTTCAAACTTAGGAATCCAAAATTTCAAGATTGCGGGATACATAAACAAAGTGAAAAACCGACCCACCTTAATACATATGTATGTATGTACAAGGTGACCCCCCCCCCCCACTAAAATAAAACAGAATTTGGCTTCTGTTTTTTTGTGTGTGCTAGTAGTCTGCATCAGTAATATACAGGATGAGCCCCCACAAAATGGATTCCGCAGAAATCGATCCACAACCTCTTAGACCCTGAATATTCGACGAATCATAGTGTGACCTGATTCAGGTTTGGAAGATAGAAGAAGAAAGAAAGAAAAAAAAAACGGAAATATAACTCGCTGGCCGACTTCGGCCGTAGATTTAAAACAGATGGGCGATCCTGAAATGACCTCGACCGGGGAGTCAAGGCGGATGGTGGCAGACCATATCAGTAGTAAAATCTCAAGTAGGTCGGAACTCCCAGAAGTGAGAGAAGCCGTCCCTAGACGAGTCCTTTGATGTGATCAGACTTGAGTCTCATGGGAAAAGATAAATCTTGTTTTATAGATTACCGGAACATGAAGAAACCAGGATTAAAGAGAATCTATTGTTTTTATGTTTCCCTATTGCTGGAGAATTGAGATAACTTGTTAAAAATCGAAATTAAAGAAAGTCGGATGTATTTAAAAAACATTCAAGTGGCCGGAAGAGATGGCACCCAGATTGGTGAGCGGAAGTAAATTTGATTGGCTCGTTGAACAAGAGGAAGGCGGTTACCCTTCTTGGGTGGGTGGAGCAGAAAAATTCCCAATGTTTTCATGCCGACCGGAAATAAAATTGTTCCGGTCGGAGTATTATTTAACTCAGACGTTTTTGGCTTGAGAAGCAGAAGAGGCCGAATAGGCAGATGAGGCCAAACGGGCAGATGAAGTTGTGATCGCTTGAGAGTCGGGCTAGCTGACAAGATTAACGCAATACGGAGAGCCGAGAGTAACTGACTTCAGCTAAGACCATTTTGAAAACTTAGTCAACTTACGAACTGTTTTGCACAATACTTTGCAGAAGACCAGAAGTATTTAATTACGGGCACATCACTCCCACCAACCTTGAGAAGTAATTATTTGTATTCTTATATTTTCGAATATAAATGTTGTTGATTTTTTTAAAAAGAAAAGATTCGTTATTCTTTTTTTTCATATGACCAATCGGCCGCCATTAATCTCGGAAATCAGTTTCTATAGCAGATTTCTGGTCGTTTGAGATCTTAGCACAACGTGGGGCATTCGGCTAGATTTCCAGCAAATATAGATACCCTGCAATCAGTGGTTGATGCAGAAAATCCGATCTTGACGGCCAATTTCGGAGATTCTGTGAGCCCTTCAGCTCGGGAGCGACCGACGGGTTATAATAGAAGGGGCCTGAGCAAAGAATATCTAGAGGCAACGCTGCTATTCGTAGATTTCTCCAAGGCATTTGATTCCATACACAGAGGGAAAACGGAACAAATACTACTAGCATATGGTCTCCCCAAAGAAATGGTTGCCGCTATAATGATGCTCTACAAATACACTAAAGCAATGGTATGCTCACCTGATGGCGACACAGATTTCTTTGATATCGCCACTGGAGTCCTACAAGGAGATACATTATCACCATATATATTTATAATATGCCTAGACTATGTACTCCAAACATCATTAGATACCATAAAAGAAAAAGGTTTCACGCTAAGAAAGGCAAGAACCAGGCGATATCCCGCACAAACGGTCACAGATGCAGACTATGCTGATGACCTCGCACTTCTTGCAGATACATCGGCACAGGCTGAGTAACTACTACATAGCTTGGAGGACGCAGCAAAGAATATTGGCCTCTATGTGAACTCCACACTAGACGGTAAGCCTCTTAAGCCAGTATAACAATTCACATACCTAGGTAGTAATATCTCATCCACAGAAAGCGATGTTAATACACGAATAGGAAAGGCATGGTTGGCCACAAACAAATTATCAGTCATATGGAAATCCGATCTCACTGACAAGCTAAAGCAACAATTCTTCCAGGCTATGGCCATATCAGTACTGCTGTATGGCTGCACCACTTATACCTTAATGAAGCGTCTTGTAAATAAGCTAGATGGGAGCTGCACAATAATGCTGCGTGCAGTCTTGAACAAGTCGTGGAAATAGCACCCTACAAGGAGGCAGCTGTATGGCCACCTGTCCCCCATCTCACAAACCATCCGAGTAAGACGGACTAGGCATGCAGGATACTGCTGGAGAAGCAAGGACGAGCTCATAAGTGACGTTTTCCTGTGGAAGCCAACACATGGGCATGCTAATGTCGGCCACCCAGCAAGGACCTACATTGACCAACTATGTGAGGATGCTGGTTGCTGCGCAGAAGACCTCCCAGGGGCACTGAATGATAGGGAAGGTTGGCGAGAGATTGTCATGGATATCCGTGCTACTTTCGCGACATGATGATGAGGAGAGACCAGTGAGCATTTGTGTTGGACTAGAGACAAGTGAGATTTGCGGTTGTATCGATGACATTAATTACCGTGGTTGCTTTCGGTCGTCACTTCACACCTCTATTTCGAAATAATAAGTTAATTTCATACAACAATAAACCTCAATACGTAGTACCATTCCAAAATTAGAGCCCGACATCTAATATGAGCCCACATATTACATTTAATCAAAGGAAATATATGTGGGGGTTAAAATAAAACAAAAATAAAATAAAATAAAATAAACTCCCATGGAGCCTTCACCGGAAAAAAAACCTCTGAGTATGTCCGACAAAACTCCTTGTCTCCAAAAGAATATTTCGGCCATTTTTAATTGAGGCCGCAACTGAGTGTAGTCGCTCCTAATAACCAGGGGGGATACACCCTTGCTGCAAGTAACTGAGCCGCTCAATAAAGCCTAAGTCATAAAGCCACCTTCCGCCTTTGTCTCTTTCCTTTCTCGTTTTTTGAATACCTTCAGCGCACCCACCAAAAATGAGATGGGGTTAAAAGAAAACCCGAGGAACACGCACAAAAGAATATTCAGATACCTACATCTAACCTTAAAAAAACCCAAACCACATATACCCCATAATTCACTTGTGCCCCATATATGTAAAAAAAAAAGTTAAGTCGACGGGGCGGCCTAAAGTCGGTATCAGCCAGTCAGCGAGGGAGTCTATCCCCTTTTCAATAGCGCTAGACCAAGGAGATTGTTTTTAGCATCTGAGGTGGAGCGCCACACCTACCACCAGCTCCTTACTTTACCGCACAGGTCCCTGTGCTACTCATACGCTGAGTTGGCGAGGACCGGTATCGAACTAGGGACCTTGTGGTTTCTAGCCGAACGCTCTACCGACTGAGCTCAAACTCAAATAAAATGATCAAGAAAAGAAAAAAGATTAGCAGTAAAGAGTTTAAGTGAGAAGAGAAAATAAAAAATGGGAAGAAAAGAGAAAAATAGAAAGAGGGTGGTTGGTTGGTTTGGTTTTACGGCATGTCAACCCTTGTTGGGTTATTTTATTCCGAAGATGTTTTGTTTTATTCATTCTTGATGGTATTCAACATTTTTTTTTCAAACTCAGTTCTTTAAAACACATTTTTTCTAAACTCATTTTTTATATATTTAATCCTTAGATGGGACCCTAACAGGTACTACCACTCCGTGTCTGTGGACCTGGGAGTAATGCCGATGAAGGGGTGTTCCACACTACCCAGAGCTCTAGAATTGAAACTTAGATGCAGTTTAACATCAAACCCAGGACACTAAGACCCTCAACCACCGCCCTTTCGCAGATATATGATAAAAAGGATTGAGACTTGCAATGAAGGTGTTATAACAGAAATAGATATTTCTCTTGATTCACAAATTTTACTAACTCAATCCATCCACTCATCGACAAAACAAATTAAAAAGAAAAACAAAACACTTCGAAACAGAACCTAAACTACTGAGAAATGTAACATCAAACGGATGTTGACTCGACAGTAGCTCTAAACGAAAGGAACAAAACAAGTGTTCTGCACATAGGCTCCATGCAGGCTTCCAGGTGAATAACAAATTTCATAAACAATTAAAAATATCCCCTATTTAACGTTTTTCAACCAATCATAAATTTTCCCCAAAAAACCTTTCAAAGCGTTTCTCGAGCCTACTGACAAGTATAAAAACAGCTGACTTAAAGTCGATAAGTCAGTTGACTATCGGCGTTGGCACATAACGTCGCTCCTAACAGGGCAAGATCAAAGGGATACCGACCTCCGACCCACGCCACATCCCCGTGTTACACAGAACCAAGTCGTCAGTCAAGAACAGACTTCAAACCCACACCCGAAAAAGGTATGTGTCGTGTGTGTGTGTGTGTGTGTGTGTGTGAGAGAGAGAGAGAGAGTATCAAGAACGTGTGTGTGTGTGTGTGTGTGTGCGTGTGTGTGTGTGTGTGTGAGAGAGAGAGAGAGAGAGAGAGAGAGAGAGAGAGAGAGAGAGAATATCAGGAATATGTGTATCTGTGTGTTAAAGTAGAGACACAATTTTATTTCTAGTTACAAAAGTGTTACAGTTCTTATTTCTGGTTACAGAGTTATAATGCTGTAGTGTTTGGTAATAAATAATACCTAATAATGTCCGTTTTGATTGTTTAATGTTCTTCTTTCTTTATGAAGTCTGTCGCAGAATCGATGAGGTAACTCAATGTCTTCATTTGTGGACCCTATGGTGGCTCATTAGTCCAATTCTGGGCTTGCAGATGCGGTCATACACTTTGCAGGGGAAGTTTCCATCTACATTTGCTTGTTCATGACGACGAAGGTGTCGCCGCTCTGGACAGACCCCCCCCCGTAAACTACTTTACAGTCAACTCACAGATGGCCCGCGGAGGCTGGGAGCCCCCCCACCACCACCACGTCGGCCCTCAATTCACCAAGCGAGGAAAGACTTTATCATCTCAACAATTCCAGCTTTTGTTTACTTTTTAAATAAACCAAATGAATCCAGTTTTTCTCGTCTGTTTTTCTTTTGCTACCATATGCTTGTTTTGTGATATTTCGTGGAAGCAGTCGTGGAAGCAGCACCCCACAAGGAAGCAGCTGTATGGACACCTGCCCCCCATCTCATATGCTCTTCTAAGTATCCTAACCGATTTTCTTCAGTGTTTTGGTCTGAATGTTGTTGTGTTGCATAATTGTGTGGTGGCAAGGATTTTTTTTACAATACCCTGTACCGAGAATTCTAAGGGGCCATTGTTTTTTAGATCAGGGGATGGAAAAATAAACAGTAAAGGTAACAGTAACCCCAACTGACCCCAGAGGCGCGAATCTCGTGAGTCACGTGATAGGGTTAGTTAGCAAGTCAGTTTTCAACCAGACGTCAGGCAGGGAGGATGTCTATCTCTCTGCTTTGATTGTAACTCAGACCGCACGGTGTATTGAAAATGGGCAATGCAGAAATAAATCTTTGATCAAAGAAAAACAGTCTTTTAGTTGATTAATGCATGACTTGAAAAGAAGCCCTTAGCTAGAGACAGCAACATAGTAGTAAGAAGATGAAAGAGACGACAAGATGACAACCGGTCAAAAGATAGAAGTAAAGGAAACAGCACTGGACGATCATAGCCAAAAGAAGTAAAGATGAAACAAAAACTAGACAAAGAAGCAAGTAAGTCACGACTCTCTCTCTCTCTCTCTCTCTCTCTCTCTCTCTCTCTCTCTCTCTCACCCGAAGACTCTCTCTATCACGAGTCCACTATCTCCATGTATATACCCAATGTACGACGATGGAGTATATAAAAAGTAAAGTCGTCGGGGCGGCCTAAAGTCGGTATCAGCCAATCAGCGAGGGAGTCTATCCCCTTTTCACTTACACTAGACCAAGGAGATTATTTTAGCGTCTGAGGTGGAGCGCCACACCCACCATCAGCTCCTTACTTTATCGCACAGATCCCTGTGCTACTTATACGCTGAGTTGGCGAGGACCGGTATCGAACTAGGAACCTTGTGGTTGTTGGATTTTGTGTAAAGTATTCAACTCTGTTACAAGATGAATGCAAGACTAAAACTAGAGTTTGGTAGGTGGCTTATATGGAGCTTTGGGTTGTTCCATTATGAACGCAGGCAAGTTCATTTCCTGAGTTCTGATTGGCTGTTGGATTTCAGGGTTAGTAAGAACAGGGATAAGTACCCACTCTTCAGCCACCCCTTTGCATTATGCCAGCAGCATGCAAGGACTGTATTAAGTTACAGCTTGCCTGTTGTTCTCGTCTGCTAACTCGACGGTAGTTAGAACCCCACTGCGATGGTGAGTATCATTGTTTCTATATCTGGAGGATAACTTCTACAGTGGTTTCTAGCCGAACGCTCTACCGACTGAGCTAACCCGGCCCCTAAATGGAGTATATAACATACGTTTATTGGTGCCGAGAAAACCGGGTGCATATCATGTACAAATGAAAGGAAATCTGGCTATATAACAGTTGATTCTTACTCTGCTATACACTCCCGCCAGTCTCTTTTCCAGATCTTTATGGTCCGTTTCCAAGGGCATCAACTAGAATTGCTATTACCAAAAATCTTTATGTTCCACAGTTTTTTTTTCAGTTCTCAGTATTAGGCACCCACACTCGTTAGGGTCGACCAGTGTGCGCACGCAGCAAGAAATAATTTTTTAAAATGCGAGAAAGGTCCCAGATGTAGAAAATAAAAAGAATATAATACAAAAGGGATGGGAATTTCAGACACCTCTCTTTGCTCCCGTGAAAGGAGGGGGAGAAAACCGAACGAAAGGCAACAACGCTGAATGACGAAAATACGACTAAAACTTTAAATAAACACACAAGAGTTTATTCACATTTAATTACAACTTTTTGTACAAGAAAAGAGGGGGGTAAGAGCATATATACAAGTCTAGGTGGGATCGGGGGAATAAAACTAATAGGTAGTTCTTATGTTAAATGAGTGGACGAGCAATCGAACAGATACAAATATCAAAATATATCAACAGTACATGAAATGCACAGCAAACAATAGGAATTCACAGAATACAACAAAAATATGATAAACTTCACTTTTTAACTCACTGTGTCCTTGAAATTCGTCAAAAAGTTTTTTCAAAAAGACAATTATACTGCCGCTGGAATCCGTCAAAAAGTTCCTTTAAAAAAAAAAAATTATTCAATCCCCCCCTTTTTTTTTAATTTACTCTTTTTTTTTATCATCGGTGGTTCCTTCTTTCTATCCAAAGTGGACTGGTTTTTAATTCGTAGTCAATCTCCTTGATCGCCCATCCTTTAAATCAAAATGTGTAATTTTTTGGAGCTCGAAATTTCACGTGTCGACTGCCGGTCAGATTCTTCAACTGTGGTTTTTGACGTGCGCGAATTTTTGGCGCAAAAGAGGCCCACCTCGGTCGTTGTCATGGTAATAGATCTGGTGTCGGGTGCACTCTTAGGGTCGCGAAGTCACCTCAGAGGGGTGGGATAGTATAATCGTCTTTTAGCATGCGAATAGTAGTAGGAATGTCAACATTCCTTTGTAAAGAAAAATACAAAACTGGATGGACCTTAACTCTCTTGCTCGTCTACGCACCTTTTGGAATCTCTTTCCCTTCAGACAAAATGGTCTTATGATTTTAGTATATGTACACTAGTTGATGTACCAGTAGTGTGTCACATCAGGCAAGCTCCATGTATTTTAAATATCTTTTTTTCAATTATTTTGTAGTGATACGAATAATAAAGGAAGCCGGAAGTTTACTCACCAGAAGCAAAAAAATAACAATCATGAAAATAGGCATTTGCGCATGGGATCGGCGCAAGTATAAAGTAAAAATAAAGATTATATTTTTTAACCAATCAGAGGCCTTCGCGCCTAAATAAGAAGTTTTAAAAAGGTCTGAATTTGGAGCCTATCTGGATTAAATAAATAGGGCCGGCTTCGGTTAAGAAAGAAGATTAAAACATCGGCCTAACGACTCCACGTCAGTTACAGTGAAGATATTTGTCTGCTGCTATCAAACAGACCATCTTTAAATGTAGCTGTCTCTTTTCTGTCTATCTAAAATCCATTTCACCGCGGACGTTGAGGACTACACTTTTTTTTACCTCTAAAAAGGACTATAAATAACCCTTTCTTTAGTTAGGTGAATAATTCCCTAGGATGATTGACAAAATTAGGTGGGAGTTGAAATATAACAAATTAGTTATAAAGATGTACATGAAAAACAAAACAAAACAAAACAAAACAAAAAACAAAGAAATAAAAAACAACCAGAGATAACATCAAAAACCAAATCCAAACAAAATTTCACAGGTGGTCACTTATTGAAGGGATAGTTCTTCTTTTTTTATCAGTTGTTTTTTTATTTATTTTTTTTATGGGGAATCATATTTCTTTGAAGAAGAAATTTATTTCCCCTTGTCTTTGCTTGCCCTTAGACTGGCAAACGGAGCCTAAAATGCGTTTTTGACAAAATGACTTTAGCCCCCCTTACAGAAAATAATTTACCAAAAATCAGGGAATTATAGGATTTTAATGAAATTTTCAGTGTTTATTTATCAATGAACGATCTTTATAGTGCATTATTTATTTTATTTCAAAACTTTTTCATTCAAAATGGCGGATCGCGTCGAAATTGACCAAAACAAATAGTTTTAAATCTTTTAAAAATAAACTGCATATGTAATGATGTTTTTCTTTTTTTTAATCATGGTTATTATATTACTACTTATCGATTTAGACAAAAGTTTATCCTTAAATAATTATACTTAATTCGCTTTTAAAACTCGTAGTATCCGATTTCTTTTGCCAGTCCCTACTTTATACACATTCTTTTGAAGATTTTACAATTTAATGGTTATTCCTTCTTTTTTCCTGCTAATTTTATTGCTTGCAGGAATCCCTGTAATTAATATCTGGTTGTTTATTTATTATTTATCTATGTCTTGTGTATTTCATTTAAGAGTCAGAGTACCACCGCATGCACCCGAACCCATGAATACATGTAGACACAGATACCCATACACGCATACCACATATAAATTTACTCTTCGCATACCCAGAGGTTTTCTTCCCGTCTGAGGGTTCCTGGGAGATTGTCATTTTTTTTTTTTTAATTTATTTAAATTTTATTTTAATCCCCACATTTGTGTCCATGAAAATTCAAAAGATATCAAAGTATCTTTCACAATGGAATTTCAATGAATTGATTAAAATAAATCGAACTAAACGTTGGTTGGTTTATGTAGGTTTTAGATTTTGGTCGGTATACAAAGCGGATGCCCACAGACTACATATCTACTACATGAGTCACTTGCGCAGTATATTAAATGTCAAGTGGTGGCAACATGTTTCAAACAGGGCCGTCCTGAAGAGAACTGGACTCCCTGGCATGCACAAAATATTTGTCCAGCGCAACCTGAGATGGGCTGGCCACTTAAACAGACTTGGGGATAACAGACTACCAAAGCAGATTCTGTACTCTTAACTGAGAGAGGGATCACGTGGAATCGGTAGACCAAAGGTCAGGTACAAAGACAACATCAAGAGAAACCTGGAACGCAACCTGAGATGGGCAGGCCACTTGAACAGACTTGGGGATGACAGACTACCAAAGCAGATTCTGTACTCTTAACTGAGAGAGGGATCACGTGGAATCGGTAGACCAAAGGTCAGGTACAAAGACAACATCAAGAGAAACCTGGAACGCAACCTGAGATGGGCAGGCCACTTGAACAGACTTGGGGATGACAGACTACCAAAGCAGATTCTGTACTCTTAACTGAGAGAGGGATCACGTGGAATCGGTAGACCAATGATCAGGTACAAAGACAACATCGAGAGAAACCTGGAACGCAACCTGAGATGGGCAGGCCACTTGAACAGACTTGGGGATGACAGACTACCAAAGCAGATTCTGTACTCTTAACTGAGAGAGGGATCACGTGGAATCGGTAGACCAAAGGTCAGGTACAAAGACAACATCAGAGAAACCTGGAACGCAACCTGAGATGGGCAGGCCACTTGAACAGACTTGGGGATGACAGACTACCAAAGCAGATTCTGTACTCTTAACTGAGAGAGGGATCACGTGGAATCGGTAGACCAAAGGTCAGGTACAAAGACAACATCAAGAGAAACCTGGAACGCAACCTGAGATGGGCAGGCCACTTGAACAGACTTGGGGATGACAGACTACCAAAGCAGATTCTGTACTCTTAACTGAGAGAGGGATCACGTGGAAATCGGTAGACCAATGATCAGGTACAAAGACAACATCGAGAGAAACCTGGAACGCAACCTGAGATGGGCAGGCCACTTGAACAGACTTGGGGATGACAGACTACCAAAGCAGATTCTGTACTCTTAACTGAGAGAGGGATCACGTGGAATCGGTAGACCAAAGGTCAGGTACAAAGACAACATCAAGAGAAACCTGGAACGCAACCTGAGATGGGCAGGCCACTTGAACAGACTTGGGATGACAGACTACCAAAGCAGATTCTGTACTCTTAACTGAGAGAGGGATCACGTGGAATCGGTAGACCAAAGGTCAGGTACAAAGACAACATCAAGAGAAACCTGGAACGCAACCTGAGATGGGCAGGCCACTTGAACAGACTTGGGGATGACAGACTACCAAAGCAGATTCTGTACTCTTAACTGAGAGAGGGATCACGTGGAATCGGTAGACCAATGATCAGGTACAAAGACAACATCGAGAGAAACCTGGAACGCAACCTGAGATGGGCAGGCCACTTGAACAGACTTGGGGATGACAGACTACCAAAGCAGATTCTGTACTCTTAACTGAGAGAGGGATCACGTGGAATCGGTAGACCAATGATCAGGTACAAAGACAACATCAAGAGAAACCTGGAACGCAACCTGAGATGGGCAGGCCACTTGAACAGACTTGGGGATGACAGACTACCAAAGCAGATTCTGTACTCTTAACTGAGAGAGGGATCACGTGGAATCGGTAGACCAATGATCAGGTACAAAGACAACATCAAGAGAAACCTGGACGCAACCTGAGATGGGCAGGCCACTTGAACAGACTTGGGGATGACAGACTACAAAGCAGATTCTGTACTCTTAACTGAGAGAGGGATCACGTGGAATCGGTAGACCAATGATCAGGTACAAAGACAACATCAAGAGAAACCTGGAACGCAACCTGAGATGGGCAGGCCACTTGAACAGACTTGGGGATGACAGACTACCAAAGCAGATTCTGTACTCTTAACTGAGAGAGGGATCACGTGGAATCGGTAGACCAATGATCAGGTACAAAGACAACATCGAGAGAAACCTGGAACGCAACCTGAGATGGGCAGGCACTTGAACAGACTTGGGGATGACAGACTACCAAAGCAGATTCTGTACTCTTAAGAGAGGGATCACGTGAATCGGTAGACCAATGATCAGGTACAAAGACAACATCAAGAGAAACCTGGAACGCAACCTGAGATGGGCAGGCCACTTGAACAGACTTGGGGATGACAGACTACCAAAGCAGATTCTGTACTCTTAACTGAGAGAGGGATCACGTGGAATCGGTAGACCAATGATCAGGTACAAAGACAACATCAAGAGAAACCTGGAACGCAACCTGAGATGGGCAGGCCACTTGAACAGACTTGGGGATGACAGACTACCAAAGCAGATTCTGTACTCTTAACTGAGAGAGGGATCACGTGGAATCGGTAGACCAATGATCAGGTACAAAGACAACATCAAGAGAAACCTGGAACGCAACCTGAGATGGGCAGGCCACTTGAACAGACTTGGGGATGACAGACTACCAAAGCAGATTCTGTACTCTTAACTGAGAGAGGGATCACGTGGAATCGGTAGACCAATGATCAGGTACAAAGACAACATCGAGAGAAACCTGGAACGCAACCTGAGATGGGCAGGCCACTTGAACAGACTTGGGGATGACAGACTACCAAAGCAGATTCTGTACTCTTAACTGAGAGAGGGATCACGTGGAATCGGTAGACCAATGATCAGGTACAAAGACAACATCAAGAGAAACCTGGAACGCAACCTGAGATGGGCAGGCCACTTGAACAGACTTGGGGATGACAGACTACCAAAGCAGATTCTGTACTCTTAACTGAGAGAGGGATCACGTGGAATCGGTAGACCAATGATCAGGTACAAAGACAACATCAAGAGAAACCTGGAACGCAACCTGAGATGGGCAGGCCACTTGAACAGACTTGGGGATGACAGACTACCAAAGCAGATTCTGTACTCTTAACTGAGAGAGGGATCACGTGGAATCGGTAGACCAATGATCAGGTACAAAGACAACATCAAGAGAAACCTGGAACGCAACCTGAGATGGGCAGGCCACTTGAACAGACTTGGGGATGACAGACTACCAAAGCAGATTCTGTACTCTTAACTGAGAGAGGGATCACGTGGAATCGGTAGACCAATGATCAGGTACAAAGACAACATCAAGAGAAACCTGGAACGCAACCTGAGATGGGCAGGCCACTTGAACAGACTTGGGGATGACAGACTACCAAAGCAGATTCTGTACTCTTAACTGAGAGAGGGATCACGTGGAATCGGTAGACCAATGATCAGGTACAAAGACAACATCAAGAGAAACCTGGAACGCAACCTGAGATGGGCAGGCCACTTGAACAGACTTGGGGATGACAGACTACCAAAGCAGATTCTGTACTCTTAACTGAGAGAGGGATCACGTGGAATCGGTAGACCAATGATCAGGTACAAAGACAACATCGAGAGAACCTGGAACGCAACCTGAGATGGGCAGGCCACTTGAACAGACTTGGGGATGACAGACTACCAAAGCAGATTCTGTACTCTTAACTGAGAGAGGGATCACGTGGAATCGGTAGACCAATGATCAGGTACAAAGACAACATCAAGAGAAACCTGGAACGCAACCTGAGATGGGCAGGCCACTTGAACAGACTTGGGGATGACAGACTACCAAAGCAGATTCTGTACTCTTAACTGAGAGAGGGATCACGTGGAATCGGTAGACCAATGTCAGGTACAAAGACAACATCAAGAGAAACCTGGAACGCAACCTGAGATGGGCAGGCCACTTGAACAGACTTGGGGATGACAGACTACCAAAGCAGATTCTGTACTCTTAACTGAGAGAGGGATCACGTGGAATCGGTAGACCAATGATCAGGTACAAAGACAACATCAAAGAGAACCTGGAACGCAACCTGAGATGGGCAGGCCACTTGAACAGACTTGGGGATGACAGACTACCAAAGCAGATTCTGTACTCTTAACTGAGAGAGGGATCACGTGGAATCGGTAGACCAATGATCAGGTACAAAGACAACATCAAGAGAAACCTGGAACGCAACCTGAGATGGGCAGGCCACTTGAACAGACTTGGGGATGACAGACTACCAAAGCAGATTCTGTACTCTTAACTGAGAGAGGGATCACGTGGAATCGGTAGACCAATGATCAGGTACAAAGACAACATCAAGAGAAACCTGGAACGCAACCTGAGATGGGCAGGCCACTTGAACAGACTTGGGGATGACAGACTACCAAAGCAGATTCTGTACTCTTAACTGAGAGAGGGATCACGTGGAATCGGTAGACCAATGATCAGGTACAAAGACAACATCAAGAGAAACCTGGAACGCAACCTGAGATGGGCAGGCCACTTAAACAGACTTGGGGATGACAGACTACCAAAGCAGATTCTGTACTCTTAACTGAGAGAGGGATCACGTGGAATCGGTAGACCAATGATCAGGTACAAAGACAACATCAAGAGAAACCTGGAACGCAACCTGAGATGGGCAGGCCACTTGAACAGACTTGGGGATGACAGACTACCAAAGCAGATTCTGTACTCTTAACTGAGAGAGGGATCACGTGGAATCGGTAGACCAATGATCAGGTACAAAGACAACATCAAGAGAAACCTGGAACGCAACCTGAGATGGGCAGGCCACTTGAACAGACTTGGGGATGACAGACTACCAAAGCAGATTCTGTACTCTTAACTGAGAGAGGGATCACGTGGAATCGGTAGACCAATGTCAGGTACAAAGACAACATCAAGAGAAACCTGGAACGCAACCTGAGATGGGCAGGCCACTTGAACAGACTTGGGGATGACAGACTACCAAAGCAGATTCTGTACTCTTAACTGAGAGAGGGATCACGTGGAATCGGTAGACCAATGATCAGGTACAAAGACAACATCAAGAGAAACCTGGAACGCAACCTGAGATGGGCAGGCCACTTAAACAGACTTGGGGATGACAGACTACCAAAGCAGATTCTGTACTCTTAACTGAGAGAGGGATCACGTGGAATCGGTAGACCAATGATCAGGTACAAAGACAACATCAAGAGAAACCTGGAACGCAACCTGAGATGGGCAGGCCACTTGAACAGACTTGGGGATGACAGACTACCAAAGCAGATTCTGTACTCTTAACTGAGAGAGGGATCACGTGGAATCGGTAGACCAATGATCAGGTACAAAGACAACATCAAGAGAACCTGGAACGCAACCTGAGATGGGCAGGCCACTTGAACAGACTTGGGGATGACAGACTACCAAAGCAGATTCTGTACTCTTAACTGAGAGAGGGATCACGTGGAATCGGTAGACCAATGATCAGGTACAAAGACAACATCAAGAGAAACCTGGAACGCAACCTGAGATGGGCAGGCCACTTGAACAGACTTGGGGATGACAGACTACCAAAGCAGATTCTGTACTCTTAACTGAGAGAGGGATCACGTGGAATCGGTAGACCAATGATCAGGTACAAAGACAACATCAAGAGAAACCTGGAACGCAACCTGAGATGGGCAGGCCACTTGAACAGACTTGGGGATGACAGACTACCAAAGCAGATTCTGTACTCTTAACTGAGAGAGGGATCACGTGGAATCGGTAGACCAATGATCAGGTACAAAGACAACATCGAGAGAAACCTGGAACGCAACCTGAGATGGGCAGGCCACTTGAACAGACTTGGGGATGACAGACTACCAAAGCAGATTCTGTACTCTTAACTGAGAGAGGGATCACGTGGAATCGGTAGACCAATGATCAGGTACAAAGACAACATCAAGAGAAACCTGGAACGCAACCTGAGATGGGCAGGCCACTTGAACAGACTTGGGGATGACAGACTACCAAAGCAGATTCTGTACTCTTAACTGAGAGAGGGATCACGTGGAATCGGTAGACCAATGATCAGGTACAAAGACAACATCGAGAGAAACCTGGAACGCAACCTGAGATGGGCAGGCCACTTGAACAGACTTGGGGATGACAGACTACCAAAGCAGATTCTGTACTCTTAACTGAGAGAGGGATCACGTGGAATCGGTAGACCAATGATCAGGTACAAAGACAACATCAAGAGAAACCTGGAACGCAACCTGAGATGGGCAGGCCACTTGAACAGACTTGGGGATGACAGACTACCAAAGCAGATTCTGTACTCTTAACTGAGAGAGGGATCACGTGGAATCGGTAGACCAATGATCAGGTACAAAGACAACATCAAGAGAAACCTGGAACGCAACCTGAGATGGGCAGGCCACTTGAACAGACTTGGGGATGACAGACTACCAAAGCAGATTCTGTACTCTTAACTGAGAGAGGGATCACGTGGAATCGGTAGACCAATGATCAGGTACAAAGACAACATCAAGAGAAACCTGGAACGCAACCTGAGATGGGCAGGCCACTTGAACAGACTTGGGGATGACAGACTACCAAAGCAGATTCTGTACTCTTAACTGAGAGAGGGATCACGTGGAATCGGTAGACCAATGATCAGGTACAAAGACAACATCGAGAGAAACCTGGAACGCAACCTGAGATGGGCAGGCCACTTGAACAGACTTGGGGATGACAGACTACCAAAGCAGATTCTGTACTCTTAACTGAGAGAGGGATCACGTGGAATCGGTAGACCAATGATCAGGTACAAAGACAACATCAAGAGAAACCTGGAACGCAACCTGAGATGGGCAGGCCACTTGAACAGACTTGGGGATGACAGACTACCAAAGCAGATTCTGTACTCTTAACTGAGAGAGGGATCACGTGGAATCGGTAGACCAAAGGTCAGGTACAAAGACAACATCAAGAGAAACCTGGAACGCAACCTGAGATGGGCAGGCCACTTGAACAGACTTGGGGATGACAGACTACCAAAGCAGATTCTGTACTCTTAACTGAGAGAGGGATCACGTGGAATCGGTAGACCAATGATCAGGTACAAAGACAACATCAAGAGAAACCTGGAACGCAACCTGAGATGGGCAGGCCACTTGAACAGACTTGGGGATGACAGACTACCAAAGCAGATTCTGTACTCTTAACTGAGAGAGGGATCACGTGGAATCGGTAGACCAATGATCAGGTACAAAGACAACATCAAGAGAAACCTGGAACGCAACCTGAGATGGGCAGGCCACTTGAACAGACTTGGGGATGACAGACTACCAAAGCAGATTCTGTACTCTTAACTGAGAGAGGGATCACGTGGAATCGGTAGACCAATGATCAGGTACAAAGACAACATCAAGAGAAACCTGGAACGCAACCTGAGATGGGCAGGCCACTTGAACAGACTTGGGGATGACAGACTACCAAAGCAGATTCTGTACTCTTAACTGAGAGAGGGATCACGTGGAATCGGTAGACCAATGATCAGGTACAAAGACAACATCAAGAGAAACCTGGAACGCAACCTGAGATGGGCAGGCCACTTAAACAGACTTGGGGATGACAGACTACCAAAGCAGATTCTGTACTCTTAACTGAGAGAGGGATCACGTGGAATCGGTAGACCAATGATCAGGTACAAAGACAACATCAAGAGAAACCTGGAACGCAACCTGAGATGGGCAGGCCACTTGAACAGACTTGGGGATGACAGACTACCAAAGCAGATTCTGTACTCTTAACTGAGAGAGGGATCACGTGGAATCGGTAGACCAATGATCAGGTACAAAGACAACATCAAGAGAAACCTGGAACGCAACCTGAGATGGGCAGGCCACTTGAACAGACTTGGGGATGACAGACTACCAAAGCAGATTCTGTACTCTTAACTGAGAGAGGGATCACGTGGAATCGGTAGACCAAAGTCAGGTACAAAGACAACATCAAGAGAAACCTGGAACGCAACCTGAGATGGGCAGGCCACTTAACAGACTTGGGAATGACAGACTACCAAAGCAGATTCTGTACTCTTAACTGAGAGAGGGATCACGTGGAATCGGTAGACCAATGATCAGGTACAAAGACAACATCAAGAGAAACCTGGAACGCAACCTGAGATGGGCAGGCCACTTAAACAGACTTGGGGATGACAGACTACCAAAGCAGATTCTGTACTCTTTAACTGAGAGAGGGATCACGTGGAATCGGTAGACCAATGATCAGGTACAAAGACAACATCAAGAGAAACCTGGAACGCAACCTGAGATGGGCAGGCACTTGAACAGACTTGGGGATGACAGACTACCAAAGCAGATTCTGTACTCTTAACTGAGAGAGGGATCACGTGGAATCGGTAGACCAATGATCAGGTACAAAGACAACATCAAGAGAAACCTGGAACGCAACCTGAGATGGGCAGGCCACTTGAACAGACTTGGGGATGACAGACTACCAAAGCAGATTCTGTACTCTTAACTGAGAGAGGGATCACGTGGAATCGGTAGACCAATGATCAGGTACAAAGACAACATCAAGAGAAACCTGGAACGCAACCTGAGATGGGCAGGCCACTTGAACAGACTTGGGGATGACAGACTACCAAAGCAGATTCTGTACTCTTAACTGAGAGAGGGATCACGTGGAATCGGTAGACCAATGATCAGGTACAAAGACAACATCAAGAGAAACCTGGAACGCAACCTGAGATGGGCAGGCCACTTGAACAGACTTGGGGATGACAGACTACCAAAGCAGATTCTGTACTCTTAACTGAGAGAGGGATCACGTGGAATCGGTAGACCAATGATCAGGTACAAAGACAACATCAAGAGAAACCTGGAACGCAACCTGAGATGGGCAGGCCACTTGAACAGACTTGGGGATGACAGACTACCAAAGCAGATTCTGTACTCTTAACTGAGAGAGGGATCACGTGGAATCGGTAGACCAAAGGTCAGGTACAAAGACAACATCAAGAGAAACCTGGAACGCAACCTGAGATGGGCAGGCCACTTGAACAGACTTGGGGATGACAGACTACCAAAGCAGATTCTGTACTCTTAACTGAGAGAGGGATCACGTGGAATCGGTAGACCAATGATCAGGTACAAAGACAACATCAAGAGAAACCTGGAACGCAACCTGAGATGGGCAGGCCACTTGAACAGACTTGGGGATGACAGACTACCAAAGCAGATTCTGTACTCTTAACTGAGAGAGGGATCACGTGGAATCGGTAGACCAAAGGTCAGGTACAAAGACAACATCAAGAGAAACCTGGAACGCAACCTGAGATGGGCAGGCCACTTGAACAGACTTGGGGATGACAGACTACCAAAGCAGATTCTGTACTCTTAACTGAGAGAGGGATCACGTGGAATCGGTAGACCAATGATCAGGTACAAAGACAACATCAAGAGAAACCTGGAACGCAACCTGAGATGGGCAGGCCACTTGAACAGACTTGGGGATGACAGACTACCAAAGCAGATTCTGTACTCTTAACTGAGAGAGGGATCACGTGGAATCGGTAGACCAAAGGTCAGGTACAAAGACAACATAAGAGAACCTGGAACGCAACCTGAGATGGGCAGGCCACTTGAACAGACTTGGGGATGACAGACTACCAAAGCAGATTCTGTACTCTTAACTGAGAGAGGGATCACGTGGAATCGGTAGACCAATGATCAGGTACAAAGACAACATCAAGAGAAACCTGGAACGCAACCTGAGATGGGCAGGCCACTTGAACAGACTTGGGGATGACAGACTACCAAAGCAGATTCTGTACTCTTAACTGAGAGAGGGATCACGTGGAATCGGTAGACCAATGATCAGGTACAAAGACAACATCAAGAGAAACCTGGAACGCAACCTGAGATGGGCAGGCCACTTGAACAGACTTGGGGATGACAGACTACCAAAGCAGATTCTGTACTCTTAACTGAGAGAGGGATCACGTGGAATCGGTAGACCAATGATCAGGTACAAAGACAACATCAAGAGAAACCTGGAACGCAACCTGAGATGGGCAGGCCACTTGAACAGACTTGGGGATGACAGACTACCAAAGCAGATTCTGTACTCTTAACTGAGAGAGGGATCACGTGGAATCGGTAGACCAAAGTCAGGTACAAAGACAACATCAAGAGAAACCTGGAACGCAACCTGAGATGGCAGGCCACTTGAACAGACTTGGGGATGACAGACTACCAAAGCAGATTCTGTACTCTTAACTGAGAGAGGGATCACGTGGAATCGGTAGACCAATGATCAGGTACAAAGACAACATCAAGAGAAACCTGGAACGCAACCTGAGATGGGCAGGCCACTTGAACAGACTTGGGGATGACAGACTACCAAAGCAGATTCTGTACTCTTAACTGAGAGAGGGATCACGTGGAATCGGTAGACCAAAGGTCAGGTACAAAGACAACATCAAGAGAAACCTGGAACGCAACCTGAGATGGCAGGCCACTTGAACAGACTTGGGATGACAGACTACCAAAGCAGATTCTGTACTCTTAACTGAGAGAGGGATCACGTGGAATCGGTAGACCAATGATCAGGTACAAAGACAACATCAAGAGAAACCTGGAACGCAACCTGAGATGGGCAGGCCACTTGAACAGACTTGGGGATGACAGACTACCAAAGCAGATTCTGTACTCTTAACTGAGAGAGGGATCACGTGGAATCGGTAGACCAAAGGTCAGGTACAAAGACAACATCAAGAGAAACCTGGAACGCAACCTGAGATGGGCAGGCCACTTGAACAGACTTGGGGATGACAGACTACCAAAGCAGATTCTGTACTCTTAACTGAGAGAGGGATCACGTGGAATCGGTAGACCAATGATCAGGTACAAAGACAACATCAAGAGAAACCTGGAACGCAACCTGAGATGGGCAGGCCACTTGAACAGACTTGGGGATGACAGACTACCAAAGCAGATTCTGTACTCTTAACTGAGAGAGGGATCACGTGGAATCGGTAGACCAAAGGTCAGGTACAAAGACAACATCAAGAGAAACCTGGAACGCAACCTGAGATGGGCAGGCCACTTGAACAGACTTGGGGATGACAGACTACCAAAGCAGATTCTGTACTCTTAACTGAGAGAGGGATCACGTGGAATCGGTAGACCAATGATCAGGTACAAAGACAACATCGAGAGAAACCTGGAACGCAACCTGAGATGGGCAGGCCACTTGAACAGACTTGGGGATGACAGACTACCAAAGCAGATTCTGTACTCTTAACTGAGAGAGGGATCACGTGGAATCGGTAGACCAATGATCAGGTACAAAGACAACATCAAGAGAAACCTGGAACGCAACCTGAGATGGCAGGCCACTTGAACAGACTTGGGATGACAGACTACCAAAGCAGATTCTGTACTCTTAACTGAGAGAGGGATCACGTGGAATCGGTAGACCAATGATCAGGTACAAAGACAACATCAAGAGAAACCTGGAACGCAACCTGAGATGGGCAGGCCACTTGAACAGACTTGGGGATGACAGACTACCAAAGCAGATTCTGTACTCTTAACTGAGAGAGGGATCACGTGGAATCGGTAGACCAATGATCAGGTACAAAGACAACATCAAGAGAAACCTGGAACGCAACCTGAGATGGGCAGGCCACTTGAACAGACTTGGGGATGACAGACTACCAAAGCAGATTCTGTACTCTTAACTGAGAGAGGGATCACGTGGAATCGGTAGACCAAAGTCAGGTACAAAGACAACATCAAGAGAAACCTGGAACGCAACCTGAGATGGGCAGGCCACTTGAACAGACTTGGGGATGACAGACTACCAAAGCAGATTCTGTACTCTTAACTGAGAGAGGGATCACGTGGAATCGGTAGACCAATGATCAGGTACAAAGACAACATCAAGAGAACCTGGAACGCAACCTGAGATGGGCAGGCCACTTGAACAGACTTGGGGATGACAGACTACCAAAGCAGATTCTGTACTCTTAACTGAGAGAGGATCACGTGGAATCGGTAGACCAATGATCAGGTACAAAGACAACATCAAGAGAAACCTGGAACGCAACCTGAGATGGGCAGGCCACTTGAACAGACTTGGGGATGACAGACTACCAAAGCAGATTCTGTACTCTTAACTGAGAGAGGGATCACGTGGAATCGGTAGACCAAAGGTCAGGTACAAAGACAACATCAAGAGAAACCTGGAACGCAACCTGAGATGGGCAGGCCACTTGAACAGACTTGGGGATGACAGACTACCAAAGCAGATTCTGTACTCTTAACTGAGAGAGGGATCACGTGGAATCGGTAGACCAATGATCAGGTACAAAGACAACATCAAGAGAAACCTGGAACGCAACCTGAGATGGGCAGGCCACTTGAACAGACTTGGGGATGACAGACTACCAAAGCAGATTCTGTACTCTTAACTGAGAGAGGATCACGTGGAATCGGTAGACCAAAGGTCAGTACAAAGACAATATCAAGAGAAACCTGGAACGCAACCTGAGATGGGCAGGCCACTTGAACAGACTTGGGGATGACAGACTACCAAAGCAGATTCTGTACTCTTAACTGAGAGAGGGATCACGTGGAATCGGTAGACCAATGATCAGGTACAAAGACAACATCAAGAGAAACCTGGAACGCAACCTGAGATGGGCAGGCCACTTGAACAGACTTGGGGATGACAGACTACCAAAGCAGATTCTGTACTCTTAACTGAGAGAGGGATCACGTGGAATCGGTAGACCAAAGGTCAGGTACAAAGACAACATCAAGAGAAACCTGAAGGACTTGAATATCCCCATAGGCAGTTGGCAAGACGCAACCAGAGACCGATTAAATTGGAGGAAAAGGATTTGCCTTGACAGACTATATGTATCAAGAAAAGATAAGGGAAGAAGTCTCGCCAGCATTGAAGATTGTGTAGATGCGACAATTCGAGCAGTCGATGAATATACAAAAAAGAACAAAGAGAGACTAATAGCAGCAGCCAGAAAAAGAAAAAAAACAAACAATTGCAACACATGGACGAACGCAAATATAACAAAAACAAGAAAGCAGAAATGGAAGGAAAACAACTACATGGACACTTCAAGCGAAACACAGGAGAGATCTCTCATCAGAAGACATGGACATGGATAAGAAGGGGAAACCTCAAGCGAGAAACAGAATCTTTTATAATTGCAACACATGACAATGCCATAAGGACAAATTATGTAAAAGAAAAAACAGATAAGACACAACGGAATAGCAAGTGTAGAATGTGTGGGGAAAAGTCGAAACTGTCAATCACATAATAAGCGAATGCGGTAAACTCGCACAAAGAGAGTACAAGACTAGACATGACTGGGTGGGAAAGGTGATTCACTGGGGACTGTACAAGAAATTCAATTTTTACCATTCAATTAAATGGTATATGTACAAGCCTGAATATGTCTTGGAGAATGAGACGCACAAAATTCTCTGGGACTTTGAGGTACAGACGGATCACCTAATCCCGGCCAGGAGACCAGACCTAGTTTTGATTGACAAGAGGTGGAAAACTTGTCATCTTGTGGATTTTGCCGTCCCGGTCGATCAAAGAGAATGAAAGAGAGCGTAAAGATCGACAAATATCTAGACCTTGCCAGAGAACTGAGAAAACCGTGGAACATGAGGGTGGAGGTCGTACCAATTGTAATTGGGGCCCTTGGAACAATCCCCAGGGGTCTGGAAATGAATCTGGATGAATTGGAAATCAGAGGAAGAATCGAGACCATCCAGACTACAGCATTGTTGAGATCGGCTGGAATACTCTGAATAGTCCTGGAGACCTGAGGAGACTTGCTGTCACTCAGCCTCCTGTGAACCACCGGCTACGGCAGGTGTGAAAAACCCGAATGGAGTGAAATAATAATAATAATAATAATAATAATAATAATAGATTATATGTATCAAGAAAGGAAGGGGGAAGAGGTTTTGCCAACATAGAGGACTGCGTAGAGGCCACAATCCAACAACTTGAAGAATATACAAAAAAGCGCAAATAAAGATTACTTATGGCAGCCAACAATAGCAGATGCAATATATGGACAAACAGAAAAACAATAAAAACTAGAAAACAAAAATGGGAAGAAAAACAATTATATGGGCACTTCAAACGAAAAATTGCGGAGGTTGCACATGAAAAGACTTGGACATGGTTAAGAAAAGGAAACTTCAAAAGAGAAACTGAATCACTAATAATTGTTGCACAAAATAATGCCATAAGGACAAACTATATCAAAGCAAAAATTGATAAGACTCAACAAAATAGTAAATGTAGACTATGCGGTGACAGAGATGAGACTGTAAACCATGTACTAAACGAATGTAGCAAACTATCACAACAGGAATACAAAGCTAGGCATGTCTAGGGCTAAGAAGGTGACCCACTAGGAATTATGCAAAAAATTAAATTTTGACCATACAACAAAATGGTATATGCATAAACCAGAATCTGTTCTTGAGAATGAAACGCATAAAATTCTCTGGTAATTTTAAGATAAAAACGGATCACCTTATCCTAGCAAGAAGACCAGACTTAGTGTTGATTAACAAAAAAGAAAGAACTTGTCAACTGGTGGATTTTGCAGTTCCAGCAGATCACAGGGTGAAGATGAAGGAAAACGAAAAAATGGACAAATACCTGGAACTTGCCAGAGAACTGAAAAAAAAACAACTATGGAATATGAAAGTCAAAGTGATACCAATTGTAGTTGGTGCACTTGGAACTGTCCCAAAAAGATGGGAAAAAAGTTTGGAAAATCTGGAAATCAGAGGGAGAATTGAGACCATCCAGAATATTGCACTGCTGCAATCTGCCAGAATACCCAGAAGAGTCCTTGAGACCTGAGGAGATTTGTTGTCACTCAGACTCCAGGGAAATACCATCAGCTAATGCTGGTGTGAAAAACTACTACTACTACTACTACTACTACTACTACTACTACTAATAATAATAATAATAATAATAATAATAACAGATTGTTGTGGCATTTGGTGCGTGTTTGCTGGTTATTTCTTTAAAACCCGATTATATACTTGGTTCTACCTTCTTGTGGGTTGTCAGGCTGAAAAGGAATTAAAGGCAGGAAAAAGAAGTAACAAAGAAACAGCAATTTCTTAGAGAGGAAACTTTCTACCGAGCCAGTCAACAATGTGTGTTCCCAGTCAAAGCCTACGTTGGAACCATCAATGGATCTCTTGGTAGTAGGACGGGGCTTTTTTTGTGCATGCCCTGAGGGTGCTTCCTGTCTAAGGGCTCCTATGAGATTTTTCATTTTTTTATTTTTTTCATTTTAATTTATTTCAATACCCACAAATCTCAGTAAATTCTTTTTTTTCTGTTTTGAGGAGGGTAGAGGCCATCTTCTTTGTTTCGACATTTGCTTACATGGTCAAACTCAAGCCGTTTGAATAGTTCCCAATGTATGGTGGTTCATACTCTATCGTATCTATTTGTTTTTTTAAAATTTTTTGTGTTTTTAATTTCTTTTTTTTTTTAGAACTAGGTTGTTGAATTCACTTCTGAGATCTCCAGTACCATCTCTTTATCAATGCAATTTATATTAATTTTATCAAATTTGTTTTCTTCTTTTTTTTTTTTAATTATTTATTTTTTGGTATTTTAAAAAGATTCTTCATACTTCCTTTGAAATGATATTAAAGATAGTAGTAGTAGTAGTAGTAGTAGTATTAGTAGTATTAGTAGTAATAATTCTTTACTTTTGTAACCAAGAACTTATTCGTTGCCATTGCTTATATTACTCAGACCCTCTATCTTTTATTCTCCCACTATTCTCCTGAACTACCCCTCTCTGTTTTTTGCATACTCTTCCCACTACTCCCCAAACAACTTTTTCCAATTCTTACTCCCCCTCTCTCTCTCTAAAGTTTATTGACTCTCCCCTCCCCGTTGTTTCTTTGTAGGTATATATATGCTTCCCTTTTCTTCTGTTTGTTTTCCGTTGTACTTATTCAACCTCCCACCATCATTCTCTCTTAACCTTCCCCTCCCTTTATAGTATGACCTCCTACTTTTGAATTTTTACTCTCCCCTTTCCTCTCTCGATGTATTCGCTCCCCCTCCCGTCTCTCTTTTACTCACCCTCTATTTGTTTCTTACTCTATCTAATTTCTTTTCAGAGTTTTCCCTTTCTCGCTTTCCCCCTCCGACTAAACTCTTATTATGTCTCATTATAGCCATTTTTCTCTCTATTGTCTGCGTTTTTTTATTGATTTAATTCCCACTGTATATTTCTTTTTACTTTTCTGTCCTCCCCACCTCCCCTTGAACGCCACTCTTTCTTTTGCCTTTTTTTTTAATCTTTAAAAAAAATGTATCTTTTTAGCTTTAGGCTAACACGGGCGCAGTAAGATTGTATTTCGCCAAATAAAGTACTTACATTAATATTCGAAATTCTGGCTTTCACCTGAATTCGAAAACTGATCTCTGGCACCGGTAGAAAATTAAAATCGTACCCCCTTTGGCTTTCTTTTGCAATCTAAACAAGCCTTGCAGCGAACTGCCATATTGTTTGATTCTTGCCTCTTAATGGACTTGTGCCATACTAGGTAAGATACGTATCTTTAAATTCTTATTATTCATATTTTTATTAATCCTTAATTTATTACCACACTTTCATTCATTCAACCTTTTTTTCTCTCTCCCTAAAAAATACTCTCTAACTCTCTTTTGTTCTCCTTTTTTTCCTTCTAAACGCGCCTCCTCTCTCTTTTCATTTACTCTTTTTCTTCTAAACGCACCTCGCCTCTTTTTCATTCACTCTCTCTCTCTTTATTTATCTCCCCCTACTTTGTTTCAATTTCTTACTCTTTTTTTAATTCCCTCTTTCTTAACGTTCTCTTTTGTCTATCCTCATTCTAGTACCCCCTCACTCTTAACTTTATACTCACCCTCTCTTACTTTCTGATCTCTCTCTCTCTCTTTCTCTTACATACTCTCTCTCTCTTTATGAATCAACGACCTTGACAACTCCCCCTTACTCTCATTCTACTCCCTCTCTATCTATCTCTCTTTCTCTGACTCCTCTTTCTAAAAAAAAAAAATAGTGTTTATTTTTTTAGTCTTTCTCTTTTTTTAATTTCTCATTCTTTGTATCTATCACTTCTCGCTAAGCAAACACTCTCTCTTTATTAACTTTCTTTTTTCTCTCTCAATAAAATTACATTCTCTTTCTTGATATTTTACCCTCTCTTTTTTATTAGTTAGCATCTCTCTCTCTCAAATCCTCTCTCTATTCATTGATATCTTTCTTTCAATTTCCCTCGTCTCCCCTCTTTTCTTCTCTCATTATAATTATATACGTTTTCCACCATTTCAGTCCCACTCTCTGGTTTTTTTATGAAATGTTCCTCCCACCAGCGTTTTTTTATTAACTCTTACTTTCCCCCTTCGTCTCCCTTTCTTTATTCTCTATTATAACTCTCATGTCTGTCTCCCCCTCTCACTGTAACTGTTAGTTTGTCTTTCTCTCCGGAGCTGTCTACTGCAATCCTACTGCCGTTTTTGCAGTAGTCTCTCCATCTTTCTCCCTTGCAGCAGCCCTGTGCGTACGAACGGACAAAAGCTGCAACAAAATACGAAGATCAAGAAGAAGAAGAAGACATTAAACAAGTCAAGTTTTTTTTAAAGAAAAAATAATAAGTGACGCAGCTAAAAGCCATTTCAGGCCATAAATCCTACAATAGGAGGCCTTTTTTCCCGTAAAAGAAACCAGCTTTTTACTGTTACAAGTAATCGCCATGCCGGGGAATTAGAAAAGACGACGATCTCTCCGAAGATATGGAAGTTGATGACGGAGCAGAAGGTAAATAAATTAACAAGAACTAAAAATTAAATATATATTTACTTATTTAATGATCTTAAAGCATCTCGGTTTGTTTTGTTTTTCGTAATATTTCCTTTTTTTAATCTTGTATAAACGATATTTTTCTCTGTCCTGATGGACTGGTTTGTTTTTTTTTTCCCTTTTCTTACTGTCTTGTTTTTTCCCTCCTAATAATTAACTAAAATTAATCACAATTTAATCCACAAAATTGTATCATTGGGGGTTTAGGGATATTTATGGAGTTTTTTGAGGCATAAAGTGTTAAGAAATATATATTTTTTTTAAACAAAAGGAAGAAAGTATGAAAAGAAATACTTTCGTATTTTCTTTTTACCGAGTCAAAAATTGTCCTCCATTTTCCCCCCTTCATTACCCATTAAAATGTATGTATGTATATATATATATATATATATATATATATATATTATATTCTATACTTCAAATATTTCCACCTTTTTTAATTAATACAATTTACATATTAAAAAAAAAAATTAAAAAAATAATAAACTTCCTTATAAAAAACGATATAAAAGTTTTAAAATTATTTTTTTTTCCCTGTTATTCAATAAATATGAATATTTAATTTTTTTGATAAAATATTAAAAAAAAAAATTAACTAAAAGCAAAAATCATCAGTAGATTACTGAATTTTATTTATTTTTACGAAAAAAAAACCCCGTATATTCATTACTAATAACCTCTTAAAATTAAATTTGGGGATCCATTTACAAAGAAAAACTATTAAAAAATGATCCTCCACTTAATGTCCAGAAAAAGTTTTCTTTTTTTGCTTTTTAACTCCTTTTTTTAAAGAGGTAAGATTAAAATTATAATTAAATAGCATAAGTAATGTGTTTCGATTAAAAAAATTATAATTTTGGAATTATTAAATTAAATCAATTTTATCTGTTTATATTTCTTTAAAAAAAAAAATGAAATTAAATATATTTAGTATTTGTCACTTGATCAAATTGTAAAAAAAATGTTGGCTAAGAAAGAGGTGTTGCCGATCTAAATATAAATAGAAAATAGCGGGAATTTTTTTTTTGTCTTCTATTTTCAACCAACCAAGAAAAAGTTTTTATTTTTTTTTTTATTTTGCTTCGAGCAATTTATTAAAATAAATATAAAATCGAAGCATTTGTTGATTAAAAGAAAATGTATTTAAAAAGGATAAGGTGTTGGAATTCGATTTTTTTTTGTCTTACGGGCACATGAGTTTCTTTTTAAAACCAGAAGTCTTGGAGAGTGCTTTAAAAATAATTAATCATATATATATATATATTATTTCTTTTTTTTTTCTTCTCCTTTTAATTAATAAAGGAATACTAATACTCTAAATCTCCCTTTTTATTTTATGTAACTTGACAAAAATAAGTTTTCTTTTTCTTTAATAAGACCATCTACTCAGGGTATTTTACTTACTATATTGCAAGGGGGCTGGGTTTAACAAAAAAAGGAAAATTCTTATGCAATAACTTTAATTAAAAAAAAAATTCTAATCGATATTATATTTGGTGTACCTTATATTTAAATTGTTTTAAAGATTTTAAGATTGAAAATCAAGGGAAAAAACAAACAAACATTGGAAATAAACTAAGTATTTAATCATATTCTATGAAGTGAATTAGTTATCCATATGTATAATAATATTTTAAGAAGACTTTATTTGTGTGTGTATGTATGTATATATATATATATATATATATGTGTGTGTGTGTGTGGTTGTTTGAGGCATCAAATATGGAGGACTTGTTCTTCCATTTTCTCCAAGATAAATGGAATGATAGATATATTTTCGCCTTTTTGCTCTCCTAAAATAGATAAACAAAAATCCAAATTCCTTCCTCTTTTTAATTTATAAACAAATCCATTATTTTTGAAAAAGAATCTGATATTCAAAAATCTTCAGTTCTCTCCCTCCTAATTTTGTTTTACTCTCTTAATAAACGTTTCTGTTTATTACTACTTATTATTATTAATGGTGATCATCATCATCATCGTCGTATACAAACAACGAAATGGTTACTTCCTTCTTCGATATCGACTCATTTTTTTTTTTTTTTTTACCTTCCATAGATTTTTTTTTTTTTTTTAAATATTTCCTATCAAAGGGTCATGATCGTTTGAGTTCTCTCTATTTCTTAAACTTAACGACGTTTACCCCCTGATTTCAAAAAAATTAGTTCACCCCCACGGTGTTGGTGACCTCCCTCCATGAAATGTATATATGCTCTTCCTCCTCCGAGGGACGGACGTCGTCGACCACAACCATCTCTCTCTCTTTCTCTCTCTCTCTCTCTCTCTCTCTCTCTCTCTCTTTCTCTCTCTCTGATTAATTCTTTTATACATACCATTAATCCCTACAAAAATTGAATTCTAAAAAAAAAAAAAATCCCTAATGTTGTGGTTAAAAAATAGTAGAACGTTTGAAAATATTGGAATGATTGAGTTCAAAATAAGGAAGTAAAAAAAATCAACGAATCGTAGAAATTTTAGTTCGTTTTACCTTAAAAAAAAATTCCCCTTAACTCTTAATTAAAAAATAAATAAAGCTGAAATTATTTATTCGTTTATGTTCTTATAAACATATTTATTTATGTTATTTTTCTATAAGCAAAAGACACGTGTAATGTGTTAAATTCAAGATCAACACTGGATGATTCTTTCATTGCTATATTTTAATATTTTACAAGTATAGTAAATCTAGTATATATATATATTATATATATATATATATATATTACACACACTTGATCATCAATTAAAATGACTAATTCCTGAATATTTTTCCCTTAAAAAATCCCCTCAAAATAGGTTCATGTTTTATTTTTAGTTTAAATCTAGAATTAGATTACATCCGAAAAGACATGCTTCCTCAATTTTTTTTATTCCTTAAAGATAAAAAATGATCATCTCTATTTCATGATATATTCCCCCCCCCCCGCAACAAAAAATACAAATTAGTCCAGAATTCGATTCAAAAGTCCAATTTAAAGATATTCGACCACTCCCGAAATATTACTAATTAAAAAAAAAAAAAGAAAGTGAAAAAAATTAAAGAATAAGAAAAGTATATATTTTTCTTCTTATTTTTTCTTATTTTTTCCTTTTCTTTCTTTTTTTTGTTTAGTGCCTTTGTTCCTCTTTCTTTTTGCATGTGCCATCATCATGGCTGTCATCAGTATAAGTTTTGATCGACTAGTTATGTCTTTCCTCCAGGCTCTGCCAACACGACGACGACGACGACGACATGTTTAGTTTTGTAGAAGCTTACTTCCACCCCCCATCCCCATCCATCCCCAATCAGACCACCACCACCACACCACCACCACCATTATTTTCAACAAAATCTTCTCTTCACCCCCACCCCCAGTTAGTCAGCCTAGCCAAGGCGCACTCTCTTCTTGTTCATTTAATAATATCGATCTCTTTCTTTCTATATATCTTTCTCCAAAATTGAATAAATAAATAAACAAACAAACAAAAAATGCTCTATTTATCTAACCCTTCAATCATCGTCGGGTCTTTTTTTTTTTCATCTTTTAATTATAACATCTTAAAAATATTTTCACTTTTTGTTTTATTCCTATAGGAAAAAAAACCCGAACTGCATGTTGATATTTTTTTTGTGATAATCAAAATGTTGGAATGAATGAGATACTACTCTTTCTGTAAAAAACAACAACAGAATAATAATAATAAAAAATAATAATAATGATGATAATAATAGTAATGATAACAGTAATGATAGAATATTAATTAAATATTAGTAAAATCCAGTCAACTGTATATATCTTAATAATATATTACTTATTAAGATATATTCAGTTGATATTTGATTTATCAATTAAGGTTTATTTATTTAAATTTTTAAGTTTTTTTTTCTTCTTCTAAGAGATTGTATAATTGATTGAAATGACAAAACACCACCCGCCCTGATTATTATTTTATTTTATTTGTCAAGGAATAAGTACAATGATTGATAAAGAAAGTGAAAATAGTTTTAGGATTGGCCAAAATTTAATATTAGAGAATAATTCCTCGTTTTTATTATTTCAACGAACCTATCTTAAATAAGAGGATTGTTAATGAAATTTGTTCCTGAATATAAGAATTTGACTTTAATGTAAGCCTTGCTGCCTCTGTTGGTTTTGTCTACCACCATGACCAGCAGCAGGTGGTGGCGATGGGGGGTGGGGGGGTGATTATGTAATACTTAATGTGATGGTGGTGGTGGTGGTGGTTGTGGTCTTTCTCTCTCTCTTTCTCTCCTCTTACTTTTCCTCTTGTAATCTAAAACCATTTCTTCTTTTTACCTTAAACAAACAAAAAAAGAATCCATTTTGATTTTGAGTCATTATTATTCAAACCTGTTGTTGATTGTGAGCAATTAAATCAAAAAGGAAAGAAAAAATATTCCTTTAAAAAAAAGGTTTTTTTTTTGTATTATCTAAATCTTCATTTTCTAAATTTCCAAATTTTAAAAAATCGATAGAAATCTCAAATTTCTATCGTTTTATTTATTTAGGAAAGATCGAATTTTCTGTTGTCAAATAAGGAAAATAACAAAAATCGTTTATTTTCAATTGTTTGGAAATACTTTTTTTTTGTTGATTTATTGTTTTATTACAAATTATTGATTTAAACATTTAAAACTTAAAAACAAAAAAGCATTTAAAATGTTATTATTGTTATGTAAGTAAAATAAATCCTAAAATTGGGCCCAAAAATCATTTCAAATTTTTATTTTCTTCCTGTAATCATCAAATTTAAGTTCATCTTTGAATACTTAAACTACAATTCTTATTTTGAATCTTCATATAATTCGATTTTTTTCCCTTAAATGTCCAAACTATTAGAAAATTAAACAAGCACATTACTGTGTGCATTTTATATTGTACATTTTTTTTAACCATTTAAAATCAAAGAATCTTCACTTCAAGAAAATAATCTAACCAGACATTTCAACTCTTTTAAACATCACTTCTTAAAAATAAAAACATGTTTTTGTTTTTAATTCTTGGGATATTTAACCAATGAGGATTTATTTATTATATTTCTTTAAATTATTAATTCAATGATATTTAGAAAATATTATTTAAAAAAACTTGGATAATAAATCTGAAATATTTCTATCGTAGTTTAAACTGAAACTGTTTTTCCCGCTTCTAGATGTTAGGATCATCCTACAAATACAATGTTTATTTATCTCTTTATTATCAAATATATTTTTCTAAAAAGTAAATCTTTAAAATTTGATAAGGGTTCTTGAGAACCCTTTATCAAGAACCATAATTATCAAATTTATAAACTTATTTTTATTTATTTTTTTTTTACAATCTTAAACTTGTACCTATGATATTAAAAAAATACAAGACTTGTTTTCTTTCTAAAACCCGAACATGTTTTTATTTCATGAAGTTAAATTCGGCCTCATATTTTATATCACAATGATAAGTGTTTATTTATAATCATACAAAGGCCTTTTCTTTTTTAATTTAAGAAATAATAAAATCTTAATTATTCCACAAAAGAAAAAAAAAGGTTATGTTGACATTTTAAGAAGGAAGACCTAATGTGTGAATGTTTTGACCATGTGGTATTATCATCAGATCAAATCTAGAAATATATTGTCCCTCACAAAATCTTAATACGGTTTATCTTAATTTTTTTTTCTTTCCTTAAAATCAGAGGGAGACTTATGATCTATTTTATTATGCAGAATGTCAGGCATGACAAGTCGATATTCTCCCCTCTTTCCCTCTCTCAAAATTCTCTTGTCTCTTTATTCGTCGTGTTCCCCCCTCTTCCTTTCTCTTTGTACTGTTGTGTCTGGTTAAAAGCACATTGCAAAAGTAAATAAACGAAGTCGCCGTGCCCTGGCCGGATTACAAGCGACTTTTCCCGTCCTTGTTTTGGTCACTCTCCGTCCTTTGAGGACGGTACTGGTCACTTTTTGACCATCGGGCGACTTTAAAGGCTTCAAAATGTCCAGTGTTCGGCCTAGGATAACTATCTGGATAACTATTTGGACGCTACTGCGCATGTACGCCGGCTCCACCTGCAAGGTGAAGGTCACTTCACTCAAAACCCCCCTCCCTATCAGTCTTCTTTTTTACTCTCTCTCTCTCTCTTTCTTATTCGCCTAAAACCCTTGCTCCTCTCTCTCTCTCTCTGTTGCTACTTATTATTAATCATTTCCAGTTGGGTCTCTCACCCCCTCTGTATTATTTACTGTCGTTGTTCGCTTCCCCACTCCCTTTCTTTAATTACGTCTTCTCTCCTCCCCTTCTCTCTCTCTATTCACCCACCCTCTCTTAAAATCTGTCTTGTAAACCTTCCCCCCTCTCTTTCTCTATTTTATCTTTCCTTCTTGTCATGGCATTTTTCTATTCCCAGAATCTCCAAGAAAGCTGCCTGATATCTCCTACCCCCCCTTCCTTTCCCTTTCTGCATTTATTTCCAACTGCTCTCGCCATATCCTAGTATTATGATTATTATGATTGCATTTTTGGCTCTGAAGACACCTTTTTTTTTTTTCTTTTTTTAATTCTTTTATTTCTATTCACTTTATGCAGTTATTTCACTACAAAATTTGAATTTCTTAATATTTTTTTTTTTTTAAATCAAGAAATATTTTCATAATAACAAGGTTTTGGTAATTTATTAATTTTGATCGTGATTCTTCAGTGAACTGAATCTAGACATTTTTGATAAATATTAAAATAACCTACTACATTAGAAAGAAGAAACATTTTCAAAACTTGGACGTTTTATCTTTCACATTACAAAATTGTACCACCTTTTTAATTTTATATATATATATATATATATATATATATATAATAAAATCTTAACTGGCTTTCTACACTCTGACAATATTATTTATATTGGGATGGATGCAGGGAGGGGAATAATGTTTTCTTCAATATTATAAGCACAGTAAGCTAATCTAATAAGAATATTCAAGTCAGTCATTTAATAGGATGAGGGTAATTTTTTAAAGTTTTTATATATATATATATATATATATATATATGAAAATAAGTTTATATTATTATCATTGGAACAATTTTGCTACCATTGGTTTCTTGCTCTGTCTCCAGGCAATGAAAGTGTTTAAAAAAAAACAAAAAAACTTTTATTTATTTATCTATTAACACTCTATCACAGATATTGAGCACTCTTCTAATAACACTGTACGTTGGATTACTACTGCCTTTTTCAAGTATAATAGTGCCAACCATACACATTGATATATATATATATATATATATATATATGCATATAATTTTTATTTTTCATGAATAAAATGTTTTGTTCATTTAAATTGATTATTTCTGAATGGATATTAGAAAAAGGAAATGTGTTGATTTCTTTATAAAACCATATTTGCAAAATTATTTTTCTGTGGTATAACCGATTAGAATAAGAATTTGGTAAAATGAGGTTAAATAATCTCTTTAGTATTGTCTCTTAGTTTTTCTCTTGGTGTTAAAGTTAGTAATAATAGAGTTGATTTTTGCATGTGAAATTGAACATTCAATTTTCAAAAATGATTGAGATCTAATAAATAAAAAAAAAAAAGAAAGAATTTGGGGCTTTTTAATTGCTGAACAATTTTTTGATCAAGTGGCATAAAATGAGTACATTTAAAAAAGAAAGAAAAAAACAACAAAAAAATGTTTAACTAATTATTGTATGTGATGAATGCATTGAAATAATATCAAAACTTTAAGTGATCAAATGAATAAATGTATCTATGCATATATATTAAAAAAATTTCTCCTCCCTAATTATCCAATCTTAAATCTGTTAAAGAACTAGGAAACTGGATTTTTTTCCCTCTCTGGATAGTTAAAAAAAAATGACTGTGATTCAATAAATTTGATCCTATATATTAGGTACTACCAATTTTCCCTGTGAAATCCCCCCCCCCATATTTAACACAATGAAACTTGCATAAATGTTAATATTTTAAATTTGTTGTCCATTCTATAAAAGAAACATTAAACGAACTCCTGATGATTTAAAAAAAATTTTTCATCTTATGAAAATTATAAACAATGTTTACATTTTTGCACCGTTTTAATTGAAATTTAATGTAGCCAAGAACAAGCTATAACTAGAGGCCTTTTTTTTTAAAAAATTCTATGAAAAATCAATTAATAGTCCGATTTTCACAAATCTCCATAATTACTTACCTTTGAATTAAAATATGTCTGAAATAGTTTTTTTCTAAAATATATTGAGGAAATAATTTTTATTTTTTTAAAAAGTTTTTTTTTTACGAGGTCTACCCCCTATTTTATTTTATGAAGTATGAAAAAATGAACCGGCAAAAAACAATTTTTACTTTTCTATAAAGATAAGTGTCTGAATAATTATATCAGAAGATTTTTAGAAGTCTCAATGCCAAAGTTTTTTAGTAAAAGAACCATGAATACAGAATTCTAATAAAAAATATCAATAAAGAAACTGACCGTGTTGTAAATAAATGCACTGTTTTACTTATTTTTCACGATAATGCTGAGTAATTTTCCCCAACGGGATAATTTGATCTGTGATTTGACAGTTTTTCTTTGTAACCACTCTTTATGTTCGTTATTTCTTTTTTGCAAGATTTAAAAAAAAAAAAAGGTTCAAAAATATTTGTTTCTTCCTTCAATATGGCTTAAACTGATCATGTGACCTATTTTGGAGGCACCTATTTTTTTTTCGTTAACAAAAAAGAAACTCCCTTTCCCATAACATTTGATTTTTGCCATCAAATAATAATCTTTGCATTCTGCATGGTTTCTTATCTTTGCTGATATGCATGGAAGTTTTTTTGTTTTTGCTGACTCAAAAAAAAAAAAAATAAAAACTCTTGCCCCTTACGAGAACTTGATTTCTCTCTCTTTGCTAACATTTTTTTTTTGTGCTGTTATGGCATTGTGAATAATAATAATAATAGGTTTGTGAAGAAGCATTGAAAACAGTTTAAAAAAATTTTTTTGACATCTTTCTTTCATACTTTCTGTGCTGTCATAGTCTCTCACCCTTCCCACAAAATCAAATAAAAAAATTTTTTTTTCTAAAGGAACCATATTAGTTTTCAAAACTTAAAATAGTTTTCTTAAATTTCCACTCTACTTCATTTAAAAAAAAAATTTTTAAATATTTTTTTCAGATCTTTTGCTTTACAAGATTTAATGATTTTAAATTCTGATAACTAAATTGTTTAGAAATGAAACAAACTTCAGCTCAAGTACACCCCCCTCCTTTTTTATTTTATAATATTATGAAATTTATTGTGTACAGTGCTCAGGTGCACCACAACTCATCAAAGTCTCATGTCAAGTACACAGAATAATGTATTAGTGTGAGGAACATGAATAGCATACAGTAATGATATACATGTATGTGTACAGTGCTCAGGTGCACCACAACTCATCAAAGTCTCATGTCTAGTACATAGAATAATGTATTAGTGTCAGGAACATGAATAGCATACAGTAATGATATACATGTATGTGTACAGTGCTCAGGTGCACTACAACTCATCAAAGTCTCATGTCAAGTACACAGAATAATATATTAGTGTCAGGAACATGAACAGTTTACAGTAGTAATATGCATTTTGTATTAAAACTTTTTATCTCAATGAATTGTTAATATATTTAATGACACTTTATTAATAGTTGATTGTAAAAAAAAAAAAAATCTTTTCTGCTCATGTGTATATTTACACACAGACAGGCTGTCCCCCCCCCCAAAAAAAAAAACTGACATTTTATGAAATGATGTCATTGGGGGGGGGGCACCCTGTACTTCTTGCTAGCATAGGTTCTATCACAAGAAAAAGAAGAAAAAAAAATCTATGAAGATCCAAGGATCCCATCCTGAGGAACATGAAAGGATCTGTGGATCAAGAAAAGTTGTTTTCAATAAGCGAATTCAGTGCTTGTTCTTGAAAACAAAAAAATGTCACCATTTCAAGATTTCTTTCTTTTTTCTCTAAGAAATTCTTCTACCTGCATTTTGATTTGGTGCCTTTTTTTTATTTTTAAAAAATCCGTTTAATCCAAAACAAAATTGTTGGTGCTCCAAAGATTATTCTTATTCTTTTATAAATATTTTACTTTAAAATTGATTTAATTATTTAACCAGCCCCCCTCCCCTGTTTCTTTCTTGCTATTTTTAGAGAAAGATTTTTCAATTCAATAAACTGGTATTATTTCTTTAAAATCTCAATTGGATAAAATCCTATGGGTGCTCTCGAAGACAGTGTCTGTGGGGTCACCCATCAGTTTATTATTTCTACCAATTTATTAATCCACGTGAAGTTAATAAAAAATTATTTCTACCTGTTTATAAAACCAAACCAATATTTATCTACAATCCGAGTCAGACAAGAAATACCTGAAGAAGGCCGGAGGGCACATCATTTGAAACGTACAGATAACAATGAAGATGAGGACAATAGTCCAAATAATGCAGATAATACTAATCATCAAGCCTCATCTAAAAAAATCAGAAATAGTACCTACAAACTATTTTCTTAAAATATCATTTTATTTACAAAACAATAAAATGGTTGGGCATTAAATAACCCGCAATAGTTGATATGTCATTAAACAGAATAACTAATCAACCAACTTGGATAGAGAAAGAAATTATATAAAAAAACTTGGATTTTTTTTTCCTTCTAGATTTTGGACAATTGAACATTTCCTTACTGATATCACATCGGACTTTCCTTTTTTTTTCTTTTTCAGCAATAATATTTATTTCTTAATGTGACAATTTTTCATCAAATAAAACTCATTAAAAAAAAAAAAAAATTTTTTTTTTTTTTTTTTTTTTTTTTTCAGTAAAATTATTAGATTTGATGAAAAACCAGTTAAACCTTTCACAGACAGTTTCTTTATCTTTTAAAAAATCCTCGTAGGTGAATTGAGTCAATGAACAACCAATAAGAAAATGCCTTTCTGTTTAAAACAACAAAGAATGTCACTTTGCCTGCAAGAGGATTATGGCAAAGGGAAATAAAAATGGTATTTTAGCTAAAAAGGGATTTATTTTAACTCTTAACATCCTCTTCAGAGCCCCATTCCTATAATGGTTTATCAAAAAATGCCTAAAACTGTCCTTTTCATTTAAAGTTACCTGTTATTTCCCTTAAATCAAAAACTTCTAAATGTTTAATATTACATTTAAACAAAGGCTATCATTTGGGGTAGATTAGGAAAATGAATGTGACTTCCGGTTGGGTGGAATGAGGCAGTATGGGAAATTTTTATTTTTTTAAATTTTTTTTTTTTAAAGTTTTTTTTTACTGTTTTATAATCTGGTTAATGTGAACCCAAATTTTTAGATTGGATAAAAGTTTAAAATGTTATTTCTAATAGCTGACATTGCAGTATGCATTTTTGGATAAGAATTGTAATATTTTTTCATACGTATTAGAAGTTGCTAAAAATGATAATGGTGGGGTGGGTGGAATCCCCATGGCTAACGTGCTGGACTGCAACATCATCTTAAGTGAGTTCAAACTTCACTCTCAAACCCTTATTGTGTTTTTTATTTTTATTTTTTAAGGATGGCTTTAGCATTAAATAACCCACTAAGGTTGATATGCCTTTTAACAAAGAGACGAAAAATAATAAAACACTGATAAAAGCAAATTTTATAACATTTTTATATTCATTAAAACCCACTTTTATGTTTTGACAACTGAATCCCCCCCCCAATGTTTTTACAAATGTTTTTACTTAATATGACTCTTATATTATAATTTAGTTTTTGTTTGTTTTTTATGTATTAGTAAAAAAAAGAAAAAAATGTTTACCTAGTGAAATTTTTGTTAGTCTATTAGGCATTAAAATTCACTTTCCAATCCAATTTTGAAACTGGAGGGTATTTTTTGTTCACTCTAAGCATTGTCTTAAGGGAGACAACCATTAAATACTAATTATAAAGTACTTCCCCTTATTTTGTAAATATATCATAAATAGGATGGAACCCGATAGGTGGCTTTAGTGAGTTTTGTTTTAAAATTATTTGTGGGAAACTAAACATTTATATCTCGATTTGTCTATAAAAACAATTATATCCACTTAACTCCCTTGTATAAGCATTTAAAAAAAAAAAATTTTTTTTTATGGATTGAACAAAAAGTTTTTTGTTTTAAGTGTTGTAAAACGTTTAAGATGTTTTTCAAATTGTCATCTTTGCCTGGTTAAAAATATTTACAGGTTGAGAATCAGTTATCTGAAATTTAAAAGAAAAAAACACTTGATACAAACATAGAACCCATAAAACAAAACTAAATTTCCTTTTGCTCTTGGATACGTAATGAATTGGAAACTTTTAAGTAAACATGAGGATTGTTAGCAATCTTTAGGCATTTAAAAACAAATCTTTCATATGCCGTTTTTTTTTTTTTTTTTTCTTCCTTCCTAAATTTTTTCTAAATTCGTTTTGTAACAAAAAACTTCAATAGTGATTACCAAGCTTTTTTAAAAAAAAAAAAAAAATTTTTTAACATAAAAATTAATTTTAACATAAATCTTTCATATCTACCTTTTTTTTTTTTTTTTTTTTTCTCCCTTCCTAAATTTTTTCTAAATTCATTTTATATCAAAACCTTCACTTGTGATTACCAAGCTTTTAAAAAAAATTTTTTTTTTTTAACCTACCTCTAAACTAGGGGTTGCCAAAAGTGGGTCAATAATAGCCAAGGGGTTGAATTGTGGTCGATGTACAAAAGACCAGCTCTCCCCAGATGAACTACTTTGAAATAATCATTGTCACAAAAACTGGGAAAATTAGATCAATTTCATAAAATAAGTTTGATTTTTTTGTATACTCCTCCATGTAGTTTTAAATATAAAATATCTGATTTTCATATATGTGTATTTAAGCTAACATACTCGCTTAAGTATGATACGTTACACTAGGGTACTGGGAGGAGTATGGTTCAAGGGGGGGGGTCAATGGACAAAAGTTTGGCGACCCCTGATTTAAACCCTTGTGTGCATTCACTCAACCATTGAACATTCAGTGCACAGACCATTTGGTCCAGAAAATGAACAAAAAATATGACTTTTATCTGCAGACAAATGGTTGTATATTATCAAACAGACTAATGCCTTTTACAGGGTTGTGGAGATGGAACATCTCTCACTCCTCTTTATATAATTAAGTGATAATGACCTACAAATAGATATAAATCCATGATTTTTAAAAATCTATTTATAAGGTGCACTGTATAACTACACAGGCTAAACTAGAGCCATATAAAGTGTAAATTCAACTGGAGTCAGTTTGTATAGTTTCACCAACTCCCACTGCTTTTGACTCACTCCACAACCCTGGGTGAAACAACAGAAGTATATAAGGAGTGTGCACTGTATAACTTTACAGACTAAACTAGGGCCATATAAAGTGTAAATTTAACTGGAATCGGTTGGTATCGTTTCACCAACTCCAGTGACCCTTAATTGCTTCTGACTCAGATTCCACAGCCCTGGGTGAAACAACAGAAGTGTTGCACTCTAATCTTAAGTGGTAGTACCTGTTATAGTCCCAATCTATGGGTTGAATAGATCAAAAAATGACTTTTAAAGTGTTTAGAAAATAAAAGAAAAAAGAAAAATTAAAAAATGCAACAAGAATGAATAAAACAAAACAAAACAAAAAAAAAACACACTTTCGGCATAAAATAGCCCAACAAAGGTTGACATGCCGTAAAATCCAACCAACCAAAAATTATTTTTCTGCGAAAGGATTAAATCTATTTTACTAGCATTTTAATGAACATAGAAAAATTGCCTTTTTTTTCTTTCCACTCCATTTATTGGATTTGGAATAATAACAATGAATCTTCAAAAGTAAATCTCTGGTAGGGCAGGTATTAAAAAAAAATAAACAAACATTGATGAGCACATTTAAAAACAAAGTAAATTAATATTACTAGCAAATATATGCACCCTCCAGGTGCAAGTATTTAATATTAAGAATGCAGATAAAAAGATTTTGAACAGAGGGGGTATGATTGAAAAATAGAACAACTTTGAAACTAACTCTTCCATCATTTTCCCTTACTCCCGTCTTTCATTGGTAAATTTTCCTAATTTAACTATTTAGTTAAGATAGGAAGTAAAGAATAATATTACAGTTATTTCTTCTTGTTAATGGATTTCTTTTAAGATTTATTCCCGAGATTTTTGCTCATATTCAATAAGATAAAACCAAACAATAAGAAATCAATAATACTAAGCATATATTTATTAAAATCAAATTTTTAAGATCAAAATGCAAATTAGCCTTACCATTCACACTGTAATCCACTATTTTGTTGTATATATAAATACAACTGCATGTTATTAGTATGTAGATATAGTAAACAGTCTTAATGATGTAAAACAATTTTATTAATAATTGGGTTTTAAATAAAAAATAAAATCATGGAGAATGTGATGTAAATAACAAAGGGAATTGTGATTTATATAGTAATATAGTTTTGGTTACAGACAGACAAACCCACAATCTCCATTATAATAAGATTTGTATTATTTGGACTATTGTCCTCATCTTCATTGTTATCTGTATAATGTTTTGGCCGATGTGCCCTCTGGATTATACAAATAATACAAATTATCAAGCCTCATCTAAAAAAATTCAAAGAAAAGGTAAACTAATCTCTTAATTTTAGATAAGAGATTCCTATCCTGTATGTGAAATGATTTTGTTTTTCTCGCCACAATTTGGGTTTATTTAATCTACAGTTAAACATCAAAACATGTTAATAAAGAAAACCAAATATCCCTTGCCAGTAACTTGGTATTCTCCTCAACAAAATTATAAAAATGTTTTAAGCTGTGTTTTTATATTTCCATTTTATTTTGAAAATTGTAAATTAAAGAGGCTAGAAGTTTTTTTTTTTCCCTTACCATTTTTGCATTATGCAATTTGGGGTCTGGAGAAGAACTAGGATTCTAGGTAAATTTATTGCCTATAAATTAATTGTATCAGATTAATTGCTTTCATAATATCGGGTTTCTTTAACCCTTTAGCTCTTTTAAATTCATAAAAGCAAAAATTCTGAATTTAGCTCTGATAAATTTACCAATTCAATTTTCCTCCCTCTTGATAAGCATAATATTTGTTCTTGATTTTACAAAATCCATTAGTGTTAATAGTAAAAAATTCCAGGTAAATTTAACACCTGGTGTAAAGTTTTTAAATGCCATCCTTGGCCAGTTGGAAAGGGCTTAAAGAAAGTCCTGTGGTATGGAATCCTTTGGTAAGCGAATAAGTCCTATCCCGCGTATTGGTAAAGGTCCAGTGATTTAATCCTATGTCCGTCGTCCACGAAAATCAAAAGTAATTATGTTCAGTAAGGTTGCTTTAAGTATTGTATCAACCTCAGAGTACTGCCAGTGATTGGCCAAGAGAGATCACATGGTTCTGGCCGAGTCTATAAGTAGTAGTAGGCTTTTATCACACACCTTATATGCTCAAAAATCTCAACACCTGGTAAATTAATCGTATCAGATTAATTTCTTTTATAATTTAGGGTTTCCTTAACCCTTTTAGCTCTTTTTATTAAATTCATAAAAGCAATGATTAAATTCTGAATTTAGCTACAAATAATTTAGCTCTGATAAATTTACCAATTCAATTTTCCTCCCTCTTGATCAACATCATATTTGTTTTTGATTTTACAAAATCCAATATTGTTAATAGTAATAAATTCCAGGTAAATTTAACACCTCATAAATTTGTTGTAAATTGATTGTATCAGATTAATTGCTCTTATAATATAGGGTTTTACCTAACCCTAAAAACCCTTTAGATCTTTTTATTAAATTAATAAAAAGCAATGATTAAATTCTGAATTTAGCCACAAATAATTGACTGGTGATAAACTTAGAGGGAATAAATTTACCAATTCAATGAAATTACTGGTAATTTATCATATTAAATTATTGGCAATAAATTTATCATATACGACCGATTTACTGTACACTAAGAACTGGGGATTCTCTTTTTCTGCTTGATGTATAACTATATATCAAATAAATCCTGTTGGGTTTCTGCCACAAAAATTTAAAAAAACAAACAAATTAAGTCCCCCCCCAAAAAAAAAAACAAAAAAAAACAAACTGCATTTGGGTTCGTTGTACAAACCTGGGCAAAAAACCCCACCAAGGCACATTAGTTGTATAGAAATGCATATTAAATTCGTTTTTATTAATATGAAAACATTTTGGAAAAATCTTTTGTATTGCGGCTTTTTTATTTTTTTAATTTGTTTTTATTAGGTGAGCAACAAATCAGAACCTTAATCAATCTTTGACTGGAAGTAATCAAATAATATTCTTAAAAAAGTATTTAGGGTCCCTCTTTGATTGGAGGAGGGTAGATATGCATATAGAAATTAATGCAACATTTTGTGGGTGGGAAGAATAATTGTTTCAATTTTAAATGCTGACTTTTTAGTACCATTTCGTTTAGTCAGTTAAAAGTGTGATAAGGGTAACCTGAAGCCAAACTTTTTTAGACCTTATTTGGGTTACTTTTAGAGCACTTTTAAGCTGAATATTTACCGCATATCCCACATATACATGTTAGGCACAAGGCCCTATTAATGTGGTACCACCCACAATCTGAGACTCATGGGTGGCAGGTGCAAAAAATGCGTTGATCCCATCGGCATTCCCCCTCAAGGAAGGCGCCCCAGGCAATTGGGCAATAAACCCAGCCCTGCTCCTTTAAATCAAGGGGGCTGGTGTTGCCTTGGGGGATGGCCACCTGGGATCAACGAAGTTAGCTTGTATGGTCCAGGGCCGAAGCCACCGGACCACCTGAAACTGGAGTTAGATATGTTGAACAGCACTTTTGAGCTGGACTAGTTTGCATTTTGGTTACCATTCTTTTGGTTACCATTCTTTTCATATTTCATTGTGCTGGTCATGTGATTATTGGGATGCAGATATTGAAAAATGTTACATTAGGAGTTGAGCAGTGGGGTTTTCCTCAATTAATCCCAAGATGAAGAATATCATCATCATGTTGTGCCTAGCAGCATGGATATCCATGACTCTCTCTTTCTCTCCAACTGTCCTTATCAGCCATCGCTCCTGGAAGGTCTTCTGCACAGCATCTAGGATCTGCACAGAGCTGATTGATGTAAGTTTTAGCTGGTTAGTCTACACTAGTGTGTCCATGTGTAAGTGTTCACAGATGAACATCACGTATGAGTTTGTCCTTGTTCAACTTACTTGGATAGTTTGTGTGATAAGGGGCAAGTGGCCATACAGCTGCTTTCTTATAAGGTGCTGCTTTCAAGATTTGTTTAAGACAGCATGCAACTTCCTTATATAAGTAAAAGTGGTAGGGTGGCCTATTGTCGGTATTGGCTGAACAGTAAGGAAGTCTATCCCCTCTTCACCTGCACTAGACCAGGAGAGTGTTTTGCAACTGAAGTGGAGCGCCACACCTACCATCAGCTCCCCACTTAACTGCAACAATCCAAGCTGTGCTACTCATGCGCTGAATTGGCAAGGGCTGATATTAAACCTGGAACCTTGTTCCGAGACAGATTCTCTACCGAGTATAGCTCCCGTCTATCATTTTCTCTAAGTGTTTCTTCAAGTGGTGCAGCTGTACAGTAGTATTAACACTGTTACAGTTGTCTTTACTTGACTAAATCCTGATGCTTGATCTTCATCATTTAACACATGAGAAATAAATAAGCAGTAGCAACCAAAATATTTTCCAATATTTGGTGTCGCTCATCAGAATTCAATTTATACTGGATTCCCCCCCCCAATTTTTTTTTTTTTTTTTTTAATTTAAAAAAAAAATTTTTGTTCGTTCCCTCACTCTCGGAAAGTTGGTAAATGCCAAAATCCAAATGAATATCCTGTGCAATTTCAATGCGTTCTCATGTGCCACGTTGTGTGTTGCCGTGGTTTTTCTTTTTCCAACAAATTTTCCCTTTTTTTTTTTTTTTTTTTCTTTTTTCTTTCTCAGTTCTTTTCTTTTGACTGTGCACTACTTCACACCAACACGCACACACCTGCGACCACACCTGCGACCACACCTCCATATCCACCCCCACCACTCCCCCCCGCATAATATACACGCACGCACACTTTGGACAAATGTTAAGCATAAAAAGAATAGATTCTCTCTGTCTCTCTCTCTCTCTCTCTCTCTCTCTCTCTCTCTATCCCTCTAATAATGACAATATATCGACTGGGTGATGGTTGAAACTGATACTTATACCAATTTTCAGAGTTGGAACAACCCCCACCATCCACCTCTTCGCAATCTCAGTCTGCTACACCTCCTCCTCCCCTGCTCCCCACACCTCTCCTTGATGATGAGATGGGTGAGCAGGAGGAGGATGAGGAGCGACCGGAATCTGAGTGTGTGTTACCTGTTCGTAAGTACCGATTCCTATTTCTTGATTATTACAAATTATTATTCTATTGGTAGTAGCAAATCTGCACTGTCTTCTTGGTATGTTTTTTTTTTTTTTTTTTTTTTTTTTTTTTTATTTTCATAAAAGTGTTGCTCACATGGGAGGGGGGCACTTATTTTTATTTTTTTTATTTTATATATTATCAAAGTCTTGTATCAGTTGTCCAGTGTGCTCATATTGTTACTGTATTTGTTTTTTTTTTTTTTTAATTTTTTTATTTTACTTTTATTTTAATTTTTTTTACCTGCCCTCTCCTATTAACATGTGTTGAAAATTTGTGGAAACCTTGCATGGAATGTTCATTTGCAAGCTTAGATTGTCTCATTACATGCCTACCCCCCTTACCCCCCGATTCAAACTCTTCTCTTCCCCCCCTCTGCTCGTAGAAGCTTGTTTTCCTCCTAAATAATAATTCATAATAATAAAAGGTTTGTCTCTCTTGCCTGTTATTTACAACAATGCCTGATTAACAAAACAAATTTTGTAAATGTTTTCTTTCAAAGAAAGAAAAGTGATTTGCTTGCTTTTGAGTTCTTCAGTTTAAAAACTTGCATACATCTATTAATGAGCCTGTGTAATAATGTCTATGGTATTTGATAAGATAATACATTTCTATTTGGATGGCTTATCGAAAAAGAAACAAAAAAACAAAGAAATTCTATCTACTTATACATACACAAGAGAGAGATGTGTATGTACACATTTTTTGGTCTTATAGAGAAATCTAAGCATTTTAGTCCTTCTGCTTGCTCTTTTTAAAAAAAATTAATTTTTTTTTTTTAAAAAGGAATATAGTATTCAAGTGGTTAAAATATTGATTTGCGCGCTGCTGCTGCTGTAGCTGTACTTAGTTTTTTTTGCATGCTTACCAATTGCTGTTGCTTCCACACAAATGTTGTTTTCCCTGTTGGTTGGAATTGTATTTTATTTTATTTATACTCAATATCAATGTCTTTGTCTTAGATTTAAAAAAAAAATTGTCTTTGTTCATTTTGGGGTATACAGTGTAGTAGTAATAGTAATACAGATCTACCTTATTTTTCTTTCATTTTATATATATATATATATATATATATATATTTTGAAAAATTGTAAGGGTTACGTGTATGCTTCACATATTTGATGTCAAGGTTATAAAATAAATGTACTTTTTTTTATTTTATTTTTATTTATTTTTTTTTTTTTTTTTAGCACGAGTGAGTGATGCAATTAATAATAATTCAAATGGATTAATACTAAAATAATAAAGTTGACTTACCGATTTTGTCTGGACCAAAATGTAAGATTTATATACCGATCTCCAGATGAAATGAGTGGAGTGGTAGTACCTGTTTGGCGTCCCATCTATGGGTTAAATAGAAAAACTGAGTTTATAAACAAAATTTGATTATCCATTAAGAATTAGTTTATTTCAAAACTTTATCAGCATTAAATGACCCACTGAGGTTGATATGCCGTAAAACAAACCAAAACTAGATGAAATCGGTAAGTCAACTGTATTTCTTTAGTATTTCGTCCTTTCATATTATTAATTGCATCACTTCACTCATTCTTTAATTAAAAAGAAAAAAGGAAAAAAAGGCCAGTACATTTATTTTTATAACTGGACATATACATATTTTTTTAAAGTTGGTTTTTAGGTGTATTTTGTGTGTTTAGATTGTCGAGTTGATGTGCATGTGTAAGTTAATAGAAAAACTTGTAAAACTTTTTCCAAATCTTTTATTGTCATTCATTTCGTATGTTGTCTACAGAATCTACAAAGAAATTAATGCCATTCTTTTTTTAAAAATGTTTTTATTTCAAGATGTTCTCAAAATGTATTTTCCATTTAAGAAGAATAATACATGAAATATTTTGTTTGTTGAAGAGAAAGCTTATGATTAATAACCCTGTGTTAGTCTGCTGTGTCATTCAAACTTGGTTGGTCTAGTTGGGGGGGTGTTTTACAACTCACCCCCCCCCAACATATATAGTGTTACTTTTATGTAAAATACTCTTACTGCCTCCTTTTAGTTTATCTCTACAGTCACTGATGAACAGATTAATTGCCTGTAACTAGTTCTTATTTATCTAATATAATAGAATGAATTATATATATACACACACACACACACAATGATGCTGATAACTTTTTGATTTAGTGTGACCTGGGATGCGCACATTTGCTTTGAATGAGTCCCCTGGGAAAATTTATGGGTCCCAACTAAACCCGTCTAACTTCTACCTTGTAACCTATCCTGTATAATTCATTTCTAAGAAACTTTTGAAATGTAACAGTTTTTGAAATGGTGAGGGAAGAAAAAATAAAAACAATGGGGTGCATGGATACGATTTCACTGCGTCCTTTTAGATTTTTGTGCGTCAGGGACGCAGGACGTGTACTTATCACCATCTGTGTGTGTGTGTAATCCCTATCAATGAAAAACTACAAGAAGTCTTGAACGACTACAACCGAAGATCATAAAACAGAATGTAAATATTCTCTTGTCTTTAACAATACCTGCCTAAATAATAACTTGCTGCCAAAATACACTATATATATATATAATCTCCAATAGACCAGATGAGTTGGTGGTGAGAATGTTTCTATTTAAGACTTTTCTCTATCTTCTATACAAATTATTTTTTCATTATATGAAAAAATCAAGATTTAATCTGTTACAATATGGTATAACTCAATATTTGAAGTAAAGCTCTAATTAATTACTATAAATTTGTTACATAAACCTATATTGTGTATTTTATGTAATACACTCCAAAAGAAAGAAAGAAAGACTTCTATTTCACTTCAACTGAGCCAGGACTGTCATTCTTAGATGCTCATGGACCTTGTTAGGGAGAGTTATCTCCCCTAACGATTCTACACTGGATATACTCGCTGACTAGCAGTGAGACACAAAAAGACTGACAAGCAAAGTCATGCAGACAGGGACTGGCCCATTTGTAAACACGCATGACAATGCACAGTTGAATTCAATCCAACCCATCCGACTGTATTCCCTGTCAGCGAGAATAAATAAAACAAATATTGTTATATGTTAAACATATTTCACTGTTTTTGTTATCATTTGTTATTCCTACATCTCTGGATATAACAGGCCTCAATTAATCAGGAGAGTAATGGAAGGAGAGAAATAGTCAAGTTGCCAGCCTATGAGCATTTGAAAATAAAATGTGGGGTGCCAAAACATTGCAGGCGTCTAACGCAGGGTTAAGTCTTTCATTAATATTTCTTGTATCTAACCTTTTTTTGACAACTGTAAACTTATAAACATTGGTAGATAAGTAATTCAGTTTGATTTTTATTTTGCAAAAAAATCTGGTTATTTCCTATAAGTCCAACATAAACAAAGGGGAACCACTGTTGACTGATAAACTATTTATTTTCCCATTAAACTAACCCTAACCCGTCTTTTTTTCCCTAGTAGATCAATAAATAAATAAATAATTTATCAGTCAAGAGTGGTTCCCCTTTGTTTATGATGGACTTATAGGAAATAACCAAAAATCCTCCTTATTTTGCTATACCTGTTTGATTTGTTTATGAACTTATAAGATTTTAAAATTTTATTTGTCCTACTTTTGTTAAAATAATTAGGTGTCATTTTGAAAAAAAAAAAAATCTTGTGAATAAACATTACAATTTGTCAGCCATGAGAAGCAATGAAAGTGATTCTTTTAATAATTTGCTAAAAATGAATTTGGTTGGGTCAAATGAATTATCTCCCTTTGTCTTGCTGTAGGAAAGAAGAAAAAATGTGGGAAATGGTTGTTGTATGACTGATATTTTGGAGTTTGAATGGTTAAAATTATTTGATTAGAATATGAATGAAATATAAAAGATGAATGAAATATTGTAGTTACAGTCAATGACTCCCTAATTTTCCATGTAATAAAATTGTACAATGGTCTAATGTTTATAAGCTAGGACACAATCTGTAAGTGTGTCTCTCTCCTCTGTTGTGTTATGAATGGCATATATGATCAGTTGGGGTTTGGTCAGAAGTAATTGCTCGGACACCAGAATGATGAGGTCTATGCTTGCCTTATTTTAACGTCTTTGATGGGAAGTAACAAAACAACCAAAGGAGATGAACAGATACTACACTTTAGTCCAAAGCTCTGCACAAAATTAATATTTGCAAGTTTGATATTATTTAATAATGGTATTTTAATATTAATAGACTCTTAAACAAACTTAATTTTGGAAGGAAAGTTTTTTTGTTTGTTTTTTTTTTTTAAATTTTAATTTTTAAAAATTTTTAAGTCCCCTTTTATATTCTTGATTTCTTATTTCTCTTCATATTTTTTTATTTTTTTTATTGCTCTCTTGTCATAATTCAATCTCTATTATCTCAAAAGTTTTTGTTTCATTCTCAAAACCCTATAATGGTGGTGGGGGTGTTTGAATAAATTGACTCTTTGTTGATTCTGCCTATTTCTGTCCTTCTACTCCCCCCCTCCCAATTTCACTTTCACTGCCTTGCTTTCGCCATCATCTTTCTATCTTTCCACCTCTTTCATCACTTGGTAATCTTTCCTTTTTTGTTTTTGTGTCCACTGCCTACCTATAATAGCCAAATATATTACCTCTTCCTTTCCCCCTTCATCCTCCGCCTTACCTCCTCCTCCTGTGTACCTCTCTTCCTTTTCCTCCTCATTTTCCCCAAATATAAACAACTTTGTTTTTAATTTCCCTATCTTTCAAATTTCTCTCTCTTTTCTTCCTACTGCCATTATCATTTCTTTGTTAGTAGTTTTCTGCTAATTATCCTCTCTCTCTCTCTCTCTCTCTCTCTCTCTCTCTCTCTCTCTCTCTCTCTCTCTCTCTCTCTCTCTCTCTCTCTCTCTCTCTCTCTCCTCTCTCTCAGTATTTCCTATTGAGAGGCATTCCTCGTCATCATCTTCTTCCTTTCTACATAATGCCTTATTCGTCAAATGAATTTCTATCTAGTTTTTACATGTGTACTTTAACAAACCATTGTTAATGAATTTGATTTTTCATTGGCTGCCTCATATTTCAGGCCTTGTGCCAGACTGAATAAATGACTGTTTACCCAATACCTCTGCCACGGGCAGGATGCAACACAATCAATTTTTTTTTTTCATGTGGTGTACAGCTGGTTTGGATTCAGTTTTCCTTCTCCTAGACTGGTTACCTTATCAAGGCTAAAGAGCCCAATCTGCCCTACTATATATTCTGGGGGAAGGAGAGAAAGATTCATGTCTTTCCCAAGGGCATTTAACACAAAGGGAAAGGATTACATGTGTATGATAAAATTACTTATGAGAGGCAATTTTTTCTTTTTCTTTTTCTTTAGTTTTCTTTTTAATGAAAACAAAATCCAAAATTTGTATGTTGGAATTTTTTTTTTTTTTTTTTTTTTTTTCCCCCCCCCCATTTTTTAATTTTTTTTTCTTTTTCATTTTTTTTTATTTTTGTTTTAAAATTTTCCTAATTTTCTGTTTTGTTTTAACAAATTTTATTGTTTAAAACATTTTCACAGAATTTCTAATTTTCAAAATGTATATGTGTATTTTTTTTTTGTTTTTCTTTTCTGTTTTAGGTTATAAAATATTTCAATTTATGTTTTATGAAAAGTTAAAAATTTGGTTGGAAATGATCAACCAATGGGCCATGTAGTTAAAAAAGAAAAAAAAAATTTAAGACTTTGTAATTCACAATATAGAAGAAAAATTCTACATTGTGAATTATGTGAAGTCTATTTGATTGGCTCTTTAGTCCAGGTTAAATTGCCTGGTAAGGGTAATATGAAGCTGAACTTTTGGTTAAATTTCAGTAAACGAGCTATGCTTTAACTGTTTACCAAAACTTTTCTTGTTCCCCAATGATACCTGCATTGAAAAAGGTCGGGGAAAAAAGTTTGGTTTTTGGTTACTCTTACTGCACTTTTTTTTTAACCTAGACTAATTGGAGAGTATCTGTTTATGGTTTGGTTATTATTTTCACTTATTGTGTTTTTTATAATCAGTTGCAGTAAATTTGGACCTTTTTTAAGGTGTATAATATCATTGGTTCCATAAAAATGACCCCCCCCCCCCTGCCTACTGTTTGTGGGTCCATTTGTTAGAATTTGGCCCCTGGTCTGTGAATGGAATGCCTTTATTCCTCTCCCTTTTGCTTGTGTTAATTTATTTCTTTTAAGGGGAAGTAACCCACTTCATTAATCCCTTTTAACTTTTTCTTGTCTGTATAAAAAAATTGGCTGTTTATTCACAAAACATTTTGCTTATAATAATTCTTAAATATTTTATTAGTTTAATAATTGACAGTGATCATATTGCAGCGTTAATTTTATTTCTCTCTGCTTCATCATTTTTTGTTGTTTTTAATGGAAATGCTAACTTACTGCCAAACAAAGTTTCAATACTAAATCTTTATTCACACACACACACACACACACACGACTTTTTGAAAACTGTAAAACCATTAATTCTCTTTTTTTTTTTTTTCCATTTTTTTTAGAAGAAGAAGAAACTGAAGATGTTGGTGGTGGTGAAGACGTCACAATGTCTACTCCTGAAGTCGTTACTGAGAAACGATCAAAAAAGAAGAAGTCTAAAGACGCCAGCGAAAAGAAGAAGCGCTCTAAGAAGAAGAAAAAGGTTATAAGGCCGATGGACAGTGGAGGAGAGGTTAGTGTAAAAAAATTTTTTTTTTTTCTTTCCTCTCTCTCTCTTTCTCTCTTTCTCTCTCTTTCTCTTTTTCTCTCTCTTTCTCTTTCTCTCTCTCTCTCTCTTTCTCTTTCTCTCTCTCTCTCTCTCTCTCTTTCTCTTTCTCTCTCTCTTTCTCTTTCTCTCTCTTTCTCTTTCTCTTCTCTTTTTCTCTCTCTCTCTCTCTTTCTCTTTTTCTTCTCTTCTCTCTCTCTCTCTCTCTCTCTCCATACACAGTTGGATAATGAAAATGATCCCTTAGACCTCCTGAGCCTCTCAGGAATATATATATTTACCAACCACTTCGCACGAGCAGGATATGATACAAGGTCAATTTTTTAAGTGGAGTTTAACTGTTTTTAATTCAGTTTTCCTCCTAAACTGTCATGGTTGAAGATCCCAATCTACTGTACTATTTGTCCATGGGTGGAAGAAGAATAGTAAGATGCATACCTTTCCCAAGAGTATTAATGCTATCTGAAATGCAAACCTCTTCATCCAGGATTTGTACTCGGTTTGTTGTGTCCATTTTCTACAATGATAATCATTGTACCACACATCTTGAGGGGTATAGGCCTCTCCTCCCTGGGGCTCCTGGCTTCAGGGGTATAGGCCTTTCCTCCCTGGAGCTCCTGGCTTCAGGAGTATAGGCCTTTCCTCCCTGGGGCTCCTGGCTTCAGGGTTATAGGCCTCTCCTCCCTGGGGCTCCTGGCTTCAGGGTTATAGGCCTCTCCTCCCTGGGGCTCCTGGCTTCAGGGTATAGGCCTCTCCTCCCTGGGGCTCCTGGCTTCAGGGGTATAGGCCTCTCCTCCCTGGGGCTCCTGGCTTCAGGGGTATAGGCCTCTCCTCCCTGGGGCTTCAGGCGTATAGGCCTCTCTTCCGTGGGGCTCCTGGCTTGAAAAATAACTGAAAGTGTTGTACTTTGTTATTTAACCTCTTTACTACATTCCATAGAGAATTTGAAATATATTTGAAAAGAATATATTATCAAGTCGTGTAGAAGTGGGGTGATATAAATAACTACACAAAAATGTAATTATGAATGTACAATGAATGAAATTCCCTAACCTATGCATAAAATAACCCTAGACAAGTTGACATGCCGTTAAAACCAACTACTCCACCAGTCTGATTTCTTTTATCAGTCTTAGTATTCATTTTATTTGTGTAATAGACTACAAGATAGTTCAACCATTGAAAACCTTGTCTTTCTCAATTGAAAAACCTCATTTTTATATATATATATATATATATATATATATATATATATATATATATATATATATAATGGAAAAGATGACCTACCGGTGAATATGGTCACGGTGGTTGATGTGAAGTTCATAAAGGTAAGGCAGTGATATAACAAATAAAAGAAGTGCTCAATACGTTAGTAGAGCAAATTTATTTTAATATGGCAATCACTCACTGACAAGGAATATATATATATATATATATATATATATATAATTTTAAGGACGTAGTACAGCTTGAATCTGTGTGTTAAATTTGAGCAGATCGTAGGTGTGTAGCTCCACCTCAAATGCAAAAATAATCTCCCTGGTCTAGTGGTGGTGAAATGGGGATAGACTCCCTCACTGATACTGACAATTAGCCACTCGGCTGACATACTACATTCACTCTATGGACCATGAAATGTTTCCCAATTAAAATGAGTGAGTTTAAAAAAAGAATCCCCATTTCCCAGTATGTGTAAAATAATATATATATATGTCATCTGCAGACTGTCCTGTTTTGACGTATCATGTCTCCTCAATACAGCATATATATATTGGTGTGTGTGTGTGTATAAAAATGAGTGAGGCTTTATGCCTCGTTTCTATGGACTTGCTCTAAAGTATTAAATATTTCTTTTCTTCAGTGTTTGTAAAAAAAAAAAAAAAACTTTGAAATATTATAAATTTTTCCACCCTACTTCCCATTTTTCTTATTTCTTTTTATTCTCTGCAATATTTGAAAGCAAATTTATTTTTTCTCATTTCTCTCTCCATTCAGGATAGTGACTCCATTGTCCAGCAGTCTGACCATGACAGCGAAGAAGTCTCTCCAAAGGAGAAAAAGAAAAAGGCCAAAGTTCAAGAAAGGGTAAATCTATTTATTAAATTGCTGATCTAACTATTTTTTTCCGGAGCGGGGGGGGGTGTTGAATCTTGGGCCAGACCCCCCGTTTCCCCTCCTTTAAATCCATAAAAATGATAGCATTAATGTAATTTACATAAAAAAAGTTAGAATCTTTATAAATCTTTTGTGGTGGCAGTATAAGTGGGAGTATAATTTCTAAAGAGAAAAATTAGTGACCTGAAAAGAAAAGTCTGGCTGCCCAGATGCTGGGTCTAGAAATTCAAGGATCCTTTTACTTATGTTTAATTAGCTGTGATTTCAGGTGTAATGAAAAAAAAAAAAGTATTATTTGGATTTTTCGGACTATTGTCCTCATCTTTATTATCTGTACAACGTTTCAGCCAATGTGCCCTCCAGCCTTCTTCAGGTATTTCTTGTTGGGCTCAGGAACCTTCTTTTCGTAATCGGAGAGGTTCTCCGAGTCTAAGAAATACCTGAGGAAGGCTGGCGGGCATATTGGCTGAAACATTGTACAGATAACAAAGATGAGGACAATAGTCCAAATAATACTAATTATCGAGCCTCATTTCAAAAATTCATAGAAAAATAAAATAAAAATAAGTTCAACAAGTTAGAGCAAATCAAAGGAGAAAACCTTGTTAACCAGACTCTTCCGGGTCTGGAATTTCAAAGGATCTTTTTACTTTTCTAATTAACTGGCTGTAATTGGAGAAGCAATAAAAATCCCACACCAGTGTTGAATTTGGGATGCCCCAGTGTGAGACCTCTGAGAGTCCACCAATCAAAATGGGGTCGGTTGGTTGGTGAGAGTTGAGAATTTGATGGCAGATAAAGCCCTGAAAGGTTGGATAAATAAGAAGGGTCAGAGTAGTAAAGAAAGGGGACAACTGACACAAGGACGTGACATGAAAGACCTATTATTATAGAAGAAAAATTACAAACTCTGACCTGAACTCTCCAGCCACACACTTCCCAACAATTTTGCCATGCAGAATAAATATTTTTTAAACCAAATCACCTAGAAATCACAAGGTTCAGGGTTTGATACTGGTCCTTGCCAACTCAGTGCAGGAGTAGCAAAGCTTGGATAATCTGATACTGGTCCTTGCCAACTCTGTGCAGGAGTAGCAAAGCTTGGATAATCTGATACTGGTCCTTGCCAACTCGGTGCAGGAGTAGCAAAGCTTGGATAATCTGATACTGGTCCTTGCCAACTCGGTGCAGGAGTAGCAAAGCTTGGATAATCTGATACTGGTCCTTGCCAACTCGGTGCAGGAGTAGCAAAGCTTGGATAATCTGATACTGGTCCTTGCCAACTCGGTGCAGGAGTAGCAAAGCTTGGATAATCTGATACTGGTCCTTGCCAACTCGGTGCAGGAGTAGCAAAGCTTGGATAATCTGATACTGGTCCTTGCCAACTCGGTGCAGGAGTAGCAAAGCTTGGATAATCTGATACTGGTCCTTGCCAACTCGGTGCAGGAGTAGCAAAGCTTGGATAATCTGATACTGGTCCTTGCCAACTCGGTGCAGGAGTAGCAAAGCTTGGATAATCTGATACTGGTCCTTGCCAACTCGGTGCAGGAGTAGCAAAGCTTGGATAATCTGATACTGGTCCTTGCCAACTCGTGCAGGAGTAGCAAAGCTTGGATAATCTGATACTGGTCCTTGCCAACTCGTGCAGGAGTAGCAAAGCTTGGATAATCTGATCTGTGCCACAAAGCATCTGGGAGCTGACAGTAGGTGTGGTGCTCCATCTCATCAAAACAATTTCCTTGGTCTAGTGTAGCAAAAGGGGATAGACCCCCCCCCTCACTGTTTGATTGATACCAAAGAATAGGCCACGTTATTCAATATTAAAAAATCTGTCAAATGTCAACCCCTCTGTAAACCAAAGTATTGCATGATAGTACCTCAAACGAAGTACCCCAAAACAAAATGCAAACTTGTTTGTAAATGTTCTCATTGTAATTTTTTAAAATTTTATTTATTTATCTATTTATTTTTATTTATTTATTTATTTTTTCAGGAGAAAACCTCAGATGAAATTTGTGCCGAATATGGTCTCAACAATGTTGACGTAGAATTCTGTGCCGAAGATTATCAGACTCTTAACAATTACAAAGCATTCAGCCAGTTCATCAGACCTCTTATTACAAAAGAGAATCCAAAAATTGCCATGGCCAAATTAGTCACCATTGTTGCTGCCAAGTGGAGAGAATTCTGTGAAAAGAATCCTCATAAATCAAAGGCCAAACAGCGAGGTAAGTCTCTTCCCACACCCACTCACCCACCCCCTTTCTTGGTAATCTCAACTAAATGTTAATTTTCTTAAAAATAAATGGGACTTTTAAAAGTATTTTTATTTACTTAAATTATCATTTTCACGTGTTTAATAAGTAAAAAAAAAATCAGATTCATGATACTATGAGGAAATTGGGCTGACTTCTGATTTAGGTCGGAAAATTAAAACGGGAAGTTTTTTGGTGGTCCCCAATGACAGTTTAACTACAGTCTATGAATTAACATTTTGCGAATTGGGTTACGGTTTTAGGGGATTAAGGTTGTTTTTAATTACGTATTGCTTTAAAAAAAATAAACAAAAAACCCAAATTACTATACATTTAATTAACCATTGAAATTAATTATTGAATCTATTATTGAGACAGTTGTTTGTGTAAGTATTGCAATGTATAATTTCAATTAAACTTAGTTCAAAAAAAATATTTTTCAACATTAAATGTATAGTAATTTTTTTTTTTTTTTTTTTTTTTTTTTTTTTTTTTTTTTTAAAGCCATACGTAATTAAAAACAACCTTAATCCCCTAAAACCATAACCCAATTCGCAAAATGTTAATTCATAGATTGTAGTTAAACTGTCATTAGGTACCACCAAAAAAACTTCCCGTTATAATTTTCCGACCTAAATCAGAAGTCAGCCGGAAATTGGTAGCTTTCCCAAGGGTGTTAGTTGGAAAGTGAATGTAATAATGCAATATTTACTGACATCCCACCATGCCAGTTTGAACACAAGGATCATTATAGTAGGGAACCATGCACAAACCGAAGCTCATGTGTGGCTAGTATTTAAGAAATTGCATGAATTCTGTTGGCATTCCTCTTTTGGAGCAATGACCCCCCCCTCTTTAGATGAGGGGGGATAGGTGCTGCCTGGGAGGATGACCCCTTGTGATCATGCTAATTATTAAATATCTTACCAGTCCAATGGATACAGGAACACTAATACAGGTATAAAATGTATATAATAGTGAAACTCCAGTTGTGGTGATCTGGGGTGTGTGGAGTACCCCTTCATTGCCATTACTTTAAGATCCACTCTGACCCAGAGAGGTAGGATCTCATATATGGCTCAAATAGATCTGTTTGAAAATTACTCGTATACAAAAGCATAAAATAACCCTAGATGGGTTTGTTATGCCGTTAACATATTTGTGTGTGTGAAAGAAAATTTCTATGTGTTTGGAAAATTTTAATTTAAGGTCCACATTCACACTATATATATATATATATATATTATATATATATATATATATATATATATATATATATATATATATATATATATTAGTTCTTATATACTAGCATTATCCATGGAAATTCCAGAGATAAAAAAAAAAAATCAAAAGAAGCTATTGCAAAAAATATATCTAAGGTAGATGGGTTGTCTTCCTTGGTTGACATGCCTCTTTTCAATCCAACCAATCACAGGCCTGCAATTTTTGGCGGGATCAATTGACGATAGAAATCTTCCTCATTGGTACCAATGTCTCTTGGGGGTAGGACGTAAAAAAAAAAAAGTTGTTCCCTAAGTCAGCAGATATAGGAGAAGTCCGTAAGTTTGATAACTTACCATAAACTTTACAAGGACTCGGTTAAGTGGAATTGTATTCATTTATATTTATATAATAGACATTTCCCGCAGACAATACTATCGTTTGCAACAAAAATTATTACAAGTGTATTTTCAATGAATCTGTTTTTGTCTTGTACCCATGCTTTCTTTTCTTTTGAATAAATTTCTTCTTGAAGTTTTCTATGTTTTTTAACTTGATTTATTTTTCTTTTAAACTTTTCTTCTTCAGCCATTGAAGATGAACAGCTGGATGCGGTTCTGCGTGAAAACCAGGACGGAGAGGGTAGCGAGGCTGCCGAGGAGAGTAGCCCTACCAAGAGCAAAAAGAGCAAATCTAAGAAGGCGGTGGCACCTTTGAAAATTAAGATTACCAAAAAGAAAAAAAGAAGGAAGGCTAGTACAGTGAGTGTTGTTTAACATTCAATTCTTTTTTATTTAGGTCGTTTGCATGATTGCTGTATTAGTCCAAGACTTAGGCGACTAATGTGTCACTTTTCTTAAAAATCTATTTTTAGCTCAGGGTCTGTAGCAAATCTATTTCCAAAATGCATTGTCAGATCTTAAGAATGATCAGTTTTAATCTTGGGATCTTAATAATTCTGAAAGTTTTAAGGTGGTATAATTTACATCAGCCCAGAGAAGCCACATTCTTGTAAAGTGTGTGGTTCTTTCTTTTTAGAAAAAAAAAAATAAAGTTTCATGTGAACACAAGCAGAAAAGTCCCATTCTTATGAGGTGCTTCCTCTTCCGTTTCCAAAAACATGATTTGGTGAGACATATGCGGACCTACGCAGGAGCGAAGTCATAAAACACTAAGATTTCCTCAGTCAAGGTCGTTACATATAAATAGTTTTAATGTAAAGCAGTCCCTTCGTGCATCGTCTAAGATGGATGCCCAGTTTTGGTCAAGCAGCTGGGCACTTATAAGAGATAAGAGGGTGGAAGGTATCATGGTAGCAGTGACTGCCTGGCCAATGCAAAATGAGGGAGCTAAACCCCTCCCCATGGGTAGTATAGGGAGTGCTGAAAAGTTCATATGATGTCATATTTGCTGTTGATGACTTTTTTCTCAATAACTTCATACAACTACTGTTAAAACAGTAGCATTGCATCCAACAAAGCCATCATCAGATGACTCCTCTGGGTTTGGGAATGGTTTCGGGGCCAAAGCATCATTACCACTAACCCAGAGCGCCTCCAGCAGTATCTCATGATACCAACAGACTTTGTTGATTTGTTGTTACACTGTGGGAGTGTCATATCTATACTGATGCGGTTAGAGATTTATCCTGGATGTTTTTGATATTATATTTCCTCTTGTCTGATGGAGAAAGTCAAAAAAGCAGAGGTTGAGTTTGTAATGAAACCTTGGCATCCGACTTCAATAGGAAATACATTTGTTATTCATCCATTTCTCACATATTGTTCCACCCAGTTGGCTGGGGCGTTAGAATGCACCTCTGCAGTGGGCTAAGACTCTCCCAATGGGGGCCCACCTGTTGGGCGTGGGTGTAAACCCGTAATACTTAAGGATAGAACCCAGGTGGTTGAACAGTCCATGACATATCAATACTCCACTTTGGCCCTTTCTTGGGTTAGACGGGTGGTCTAATTGCAGATTTTAGCAAAATGCTTTTAATGTTGTTTTGTTTGTTTGTTTGTTTTTTTGTTTTTGTTTTTTTAATTCCGGTCATATTTATTTTAAAAAAATTTAATTCGTTTTGCAAACTAACTTGCTTCCTGATCACAATTATGTACCCAGAGATTAATACGTGTCACAACTGGTCACGTTTTTTCTAAATATATATATATATATATATATATATATATATATATATATATATAAATAATGTATGTAATATTATGAAAAAATTAAAAAACACAAGTTCATAAACGAGTAATGTTAAAACAGATCGAAACACTGCAGCATAGACAAAATAAAAATTACTCATTTATGAATTTGTTTTTCATTTTTTTCATATTACATATTGTCGGATTCATTTCAACTTTTTCCAGACACACACACGCACACATATATATAATCTTGTAATGGTCGCATTATTTTTTTCATTTTATTCTTGTATACTTAATTTCTATTATTTTAAATAGTTTGATTTTTGTAAAGAAAGTGTGTGTGTGGGGGGGAATGGGTTTGTTAACCTCAGTTCCGCTAGTTTACTAGTTTGGTGGGGGTGAAAACTAAAACCATTTATAAGGCTAAGATTGTTTTATTTTTAACAGTTTAAAATGATTGTTCCTATTTTTAAAGCAATGTTTCTTTTCCACTCAGGATGACGATGACACGGGCTTTAATACAAGCGATGAAGAATTTGAACGTCAATTGGAAGAAGCTAGCATTATTAGCGACAGTAAGGCCGAAGCAAGTGCCGGTCGAAAGAAAACAAAACGTACAAAAACAAAAAAAAAGAAAACTAGAACAACTAGCAAATACCCTGATGATGGCGACGGAGAAGGTTACGAGGTGAGGAGATCTTCTTGTATTTCTTTTTTTGCAATTAACAGATTTTTCTTTTCTTCTCTGTCTGCTCTGGGGAGTGTGGAGTACCCTTTTATCGCCATTACTCCCAGGTCCACTCTGAGATCTGTATGCCATATCTAAGCAAATCCACATGAAATCACAACAAATCATTTGTCAAAAATGGCTTGATTTGGCATTAGATTACCCCAAAAGGGTTTAAACTGCATCTAATGTTGAAGTTCCAATTCTGGAGATTTTTAAATGGTGTCTGACAGGTTTGAATTCAGGGCTTTCCCCTCTCGACTGGTTGCCTATTCAAGGTTAAAGAACCCATTCTGCCCTACTATTTACCTATAGTTGGATTCATACCTTTCCCAAGGGTATTAGCACTGAAATTCAAACAGCCTCATCCAGGATTTGAACTCTTGATGTGATTTCTATTTCCTATGACGATAGCCATTACACCACGGGTGGCTCCATAACCATATGACTATGTACAAATTATTTGTATTAGATTGGAGTATTTAATAACATTAAATTGCAAAAACTTTAAAAAAAAAAAAAACTTTAAAAAAAAGTCAACTAAACAGAATAATTGTACAATGAATGCAATTCTCTAACCCCTAGGCATAAAATAATCCTAGACAGGTTGAGTTAAAATTACTCAATCCTGTTCAGCATTAAATCCGGAAAGATGCTCATTCCTCGCAGGAAAACTTCAAATTAAATAAGCATTTATTTATTTTATTTTTTCATAGCAATTAGATTCATTTTACCCAGAATGCAATGTTGATGGTTATTTCATACAGGAAGTTGTCTATGGCCTATACCAAGAGATTAACCCTCTAACAGTGTTGTCTTAACTTTCTTCAGTTAACAAACTATTACAGCAAGAAATGAGGAGTGGGAAGTAAAACAAAAATGACAAAATCAAATTGTGTTTATCTTTTTAAAACTATAACTGTTAATTAAGGATACCATTATACAGGGTATCCACAAAGTCTGGCTACATGGGGATTAACATTTTTTTTATTTCATTTAAACAAAAGCAAGAAAGGAAAATTATTATTTCTTATATTTAATTGTTTATGTTATGATTTTATTTACTGCTAAATTACCATATCTGCCTTCTCGGAAAAATAACATAAATAAATACAATAGTGAAATCTCCATCTACCCAGACTTTGTGGACACCCTGTAGTAAGTGGCCTACCTTTTGAATGTGGCCTATGAAATCATGTCTCTCTTATAGTATGTGGCTTTTCATAAAAAGCATATTATAAAGTTATAATAATAACTGCTAACCCCTAACCTTATTTCAGAATTTTAGAATTAAATAGATCTCTGATTCATGTAAATTATGGATAAACTCTTTTTTAATTATTCTTAATTACTATATACAGCTTATGACTGAATTGCATTTCTTGAAATTGAATATATGTGAAAAATAATTTGTTTCAATAAATTGCCTACTACTTATATCTATAAATATACTCTTACTGAGGTAGGACACATTCAAACCGGGTAGGCCACCTACTATAACAGAATCAAGGTATGCCACATACTATAATGTCACCTAATTAAGATTAGACTTAAAAATAAAAATAAAAATTATTTGAAAAAAAAAAAATATTCTGCCTATATTAAAATGGTTGTATTTTTCAATTTCAGACTGACCATCAGGATTACTGTGAGGTGTGCCAGCAGGGTGGTGAAATCATCCTGTGCGACACTTGTCCTCGGGCTTACCATCTCGTCTGTTTGGACCCAGAGTTGGAAGAAGCCCCTGAAGGGAAATGGAGCTGTCCTCACTGTGTTTGTACCCTATTATTTCACTCTCTTTCTATCTCTCTCACTCTTTCTCTAATCCCCTCCCCATCTTTCTTTCTTTTTGGTTATGGAATTTCAAAATACCTTGATCTAGCCCGAGGGTAGGTCGATATGAACCAATCATCCAATTTTCTTTTTACTATTATGTTCATCAAAATGACCAACTTCTAAAATATGGATTTAATTCTGCTGATTTCAATTAGGGATGAGAATATTGAAAGATCTTTTTGTCTAAAGAAAGCAGAAGCAGGGGAGAAAAAAAGACCCCCTTCCCCCAAAAAAGGTGGGGGGCTTCTTTCACTCTCTATTCTAATTGCTGATATGTCTTTTTTCTTTGGTTTTTAAAAAAAAAAAAAAAAAAAAAAATCTTGACCGTCAGTCTTTTAGTCAAAGTGAAAGAAGAATGGCTCCTATTTCGGTATTATTTTCAGATATTTTCAACTAGATAATTAACCTTCTTCAGATCTAGTGTAATTATTTATGCTATTTTATTTTATTTATTTCTTATGAAGCCGTTGCTTGCTTTGTCTTGTTAAATGCTTTTGAATTTGCCATTCAGGTTTTTTTGCTGCTAAATACATTATTCCTGAAGAAGATTAGCCATCCTAGTTGAAGCTTTATTCTCTTATATAATAGATTCATATTTTGAGCTGATATATATTTAAAAAAAACAAAAAACTGCTCTTAATTTTCATAGTATCACCCGTGTAGGGTAAATGAACCTAGGCAAGTGGCTATGGTAGCTCCATCTGGCTAATGTCTTACCCTCCCCTTTCAGTTATGATCATGGCATTTGCTGTTAGATTTTTTTTTTTTTACAAATTAAAAAAAAAAAAAAAATTAAAATTATAAAACAAGTATTATCTGCGTTATTTGGACTATTGTCCCCATCTTCATTGTTATTTGTACAACGTTTCGGCCGATATGCCCTCCGGCCCTCTTCAGGTATTTCTTGTTGGACTCAGGAACCTTCTTTTCGAACTCTGGAACTTTCTTGTTGTAATCAGGAGCCATCATGAGTCCGACAAGAAATACCTGAAGAAGGCTGGAGGGCATATCGGCTGAAACGTTGTACAAATAACAATGAAGATGGGGACAATAGTGCGAATAACACAGATAAAACTAGTAATTGTGTAATTGCTGCAAAGCATTTCATACTCATTTCATGCTAAGTTAGAATGATACTGTTCCGTATAGAATTTTCTACCCATATCAATATTAAATTTTCTATCCTGAAAAGCATCATTCTGATGTAACATGAAATAAGCTCTGTGCAGCAATTAAGGATTCAACAGTCTTCAAAAAAAAAAAGAAAATGTTTCAACAGCAAATGTGTGCACTAGTCCAAGCCCTGATTGTATGGGGGTGGGGCGTATGCCATAGCTATATGGAGCAACCATTACCACTAGCCTAAGTTCACTTGCAACCACACAGGTGACAGTTTAAAATGGGGGGAGGTATTTCAGTTGTTGCCACCCTGTATATAGGTGTTCATTGAATTTTATTTTTAAAAATAAACTTTTTGTATAAATTTGGATGGTTGGTTCCATTTCGACGATAAAATTGTATTAATGGTTTCCAAATTTTTAAATTTTCAATTATTTACTCCCCCACATCGTGTGAGTTGTAATTTGGTTGATGTAGCAAAAATTGTTTTTATTATTTTAAAGTGCATATTGGGGATTCTGTACTTTCTAGTTAATGATGATGGGTGATGTAGGTGTGGCCTATGCACTACATGTCAAGAGAGATTTACAGTGAAACATATACTGCTAGAGTGTGTAGACTTTGATCTAGTGCAAACAAAATACTACCAATCAAATAATTTGAAAAAAACTTTTCATGAATAAAGACCATCCAGGATTCTACATTTCCTAAAAGAATTGGGATTCTACTCAAAAATATGAGTAATTGAACAATAGTTAAAAATCTATACATATATACATTTGTTTTCTACCAAACTACCACTATGAATCCAACACTTAGTCGGCATTAAATGACCCACCGCGGTTGATATGCCATAAAACAAACCAAACCAATTATTTTTAACTTTTTTTCTTAATTTAAAAAAAAAAAATTTCCTCGTTTTTGAGGAATTGATAATCTCTTATCTTCTAGTTAGTAAAAAGTAAGTGGAGTAGCCATTGTCTGTATCAACCGGACAGTGAGGAAGTCTATCCCCTTTTCACTAGCGCTAGACCAGGGAGGTTGTTTTTGTGCCTCAGTGGAGCGCCACACTTATCAGCTCCTCACTTTACTGTACAGATCCAAGTTGTTTTTCCTCGTGCACTGAGTTAGTGATGGCCAGTATTGAACCTTGTGGTTCCCAGGTAGATGCTCTAACAACTGAGCTAAACTGGCCCTATTGTGGTGTATGAAGAGTTATTCATTTTATTAACGGAGATAATATAGTGTAGAATAAAAGCTGTGTTATTCAGGTGCTGAGTTGGCGAGGGCCGGTATCAAACATGGAACCTAGTGGTTCCCAGTCAGATGCTCTGCTGAACCGAGCAATGCAACCCAAAGCCAAGCTTTTTAGTATTTGACTTTGGCATTAAATAACCTGAGAAGGTTGATATGCCATTAAAATAAATAAACCTCAATCTGAAATAAACCTTCAAGAGAAAGTCTGCAACAATCAAGCAGCATTTCCAAATGATTTCAGAATTCAACACTACAAAAATAAAACTTGTTTATTGTTGGCGTAGATTCTAATCATTTTTATTTTGACAGACAAATTTTTTTCCAAACTGACACTGAGATGTGCTTTAGCAATAATTATTTTTGCTCTAACCTAATAAATTTGACAAGATGAATATTTAATGAAAATCCTAAAGGCTGGTCTTGCTCTAACTTTTTAACCCTTTGATGAAGTCTTGCATCTTGGATTCACTGTATCTAATCTCGAGCATTAAAAAAAAAAAAGTTCCTTCAAACTTTGTCCCAAGTGACAGATTAAATGCTATCCCATCATTCCATTGAAATCTCAATGCTATATTTTTAATTTTTTTGTTTAAGCCTCTGTCTGGCATGGTATTCCTGTGCCCCAAAATCTATGACTTACAGTGTATAGTAAAATAGTGCTCAACCTGAAATATATCAGGCTTATAGGTTCAAAGGGTTAAAAGTAAAGCCGGCTGGTCTCATCCTTCCCCCTTTTTTTAAATGAATAAAAGAAATTTTGAAGCTATTTAATAATAATTACTAAAAAAATAAAAAACAAATATCTCAATCTGGTTGAATCATTACCAGCAAATCTCCTTGGTCTATTTCAAGGTTGATCCCCCATTTCTTATTTTTCTTTAAAAATTTTCTGCAGGGCTCCAGTTTGTAGAGTTGACATTTTTTCTTTTCTTTTTTTCCTCTGATTTTTATGCTTAATTGATTCAATTGCTTTAAAAAAAAAAAAAAAATCGATACATTTAAAAAAAAAAAAAAAAAAAAATGCTATTTTAAAATCTGCTTTAGTCACTTTGTCAGGCTTAAAAAAATACAAACCCTTTTGCTTTTCATAAAACAAAGAAAAAAAGTAATTGTAGAATAAATTTGGAGCCCTGAATTTTGTTTATTTTTTAATATTGTTTATTTTTAATGATAATTTTGCATGTCTTTAATATGAAATAATTCTCAAGTAAAAAAACAAAAAAAACAGTAAGCTTTTGTTTTTTGCATATAGAGGTGCAATTCTTTTGCCATTGCAAAATATAGTTGCCTTTTTTAAGAAGACTAAGATCATTTTATTTGATATCTTGGAAATAATTAGGCTAACCTGAAACCTAACTTTAAAAAAAAAATGTTTTTTTCTGATGCAGGTATCATTGGGGAAGGAGAAAAGTTTTATTAGATGAATCAGGCTTGGAACTGTATACCAAAAATGTTCTCGTTCCCCAATGATACCTACATTGGAACAATATTGTCTTTAAATATTTGGATTACCATTACCTTATTTTTAACCTGGACTATAGATGTAGCTTTTTATTTCTTTTTAAAAAAAGAAAGAAATTACTCTACGGATAGGATTTGACACAAGGTCACAAGTATGAGACCTTCAGCAAGGATTGAACTTGCTTTTCAGTAGTAAACAATCCTACTGAAAGAAAGATTCAATTTGGACCTATTTGAATTGGCGAAAATAATATTTTTTTTACCCCTAAAATATCTGGTTCATTTTGAATTATAAAACTGTTCCTTTGAATGTATTTTTATTTTTTTTTAGAAGTGGAATGTAGAAAGAAACCCTGAAAATCAAATTTAAGATTAGTTATTACCCCCACCCCCTCTTGCATCAAAATGTTATGTCTTATATACATTTGACCAGATGCATACAATATCTCGAGTTTGTGTAATATTATCCATTTTAAAATATTTTAATTATCTTTAGATTAGCAAGAATTGTATCTCTTATGTCAAAGCTTACTGTTGAAAAACTTGAATTGATAAAGATTTTTATTTAAAAAAAAAAAAAGTTTTCTGATGCATTTTCATGTTTTATTTTTGTTTGTTTAAAAAGTTTTTATATAGAAAAAAAAATTGAAAAGGGAAATGTTTGAAATAAGAAATCCTCATTATTTAAAAAAAAAGAAGAAAAAAAAGTTAATGGAAAAATTAAATCTACGTTTGTGGTGGTGGAGAGTAACAAAAGAAATTTCAGTTTTTCTTCTTGTGGGTTTGTCAATAACAGCATGTTTACTATATTCTGGAAAAAGTTTTTATTAATGATTATTTTTGGCTTTTGGACTTGTTTGTTGAAAACAAGAAAGGTAAAAAAAAACAAAAAAAAAACAATTTGGAACAAAAGTTAACATATAAGAAAAATGGAATAATAATTTAAATTTTGTTTTGAAAAATTTTAATTTTTAATTTAAACATTATTTAAATATCATAATTTAAATAGAATAAAATATATTCTAATTTAAACATTGAACATTTTATAACCAAATCTAATGGAAGAGAAGTTTAAACCCTTTTAATGGAACATAGTTTTCGTCATGTTTTGAAACTAGGCCTCGTTCGCGTAACGTGCATTTGGCCTTTGCTGAGGGGTTCTGCTTGTACGTCTTGGGACAAAAAATGAATTTGTTTATGAAGAGATTATTTATTAGGTCAAGTTTGGTATAATAATTCCCCTGTAAACTCGTACAACTTGTTGCATATTACTTGGAGAGAAGGTGGGCGCTGCCGCACCCATTACCTTAATAGAGATGCTATCAGGGGGAATTAATTAGCATAAGGATCTAATAGATTATCATTAAACGTCCCTAAAGAGACTTTTACTTATTTTTCTTTCTTTTTTTTTAATTGAAAGAATTTAATATTCAAAACAAAATGTAGTTATATCTCTGAATTTTTGAGATGAGGCTTGATAATTTGGATTATTCGGACTATTGTCCGAATCTTTATTGTTATCTGTACAACATTTTGCTGATGTGCTCTCAAGCCTTCTTCAGGTATTTCTTGTCAGAATCGGGAGCCTTCTTGAACTCGGAAACCTTGGACACATAGCATAGTTTTAGGAAATGTTTTTTTTAGTTTTCTAATAGTTTTAAGATTGATTTTGTTAGTCTAACATTTCTCAACCTTTTTAACCCTTGCAGAACCCACTACTATTCTTCTACAAGGATGACTTTTGCATTAAATAACTCCTAAAGCCATTAAACATATAGAAACCAAATCTAATAACTATCTCGCAGAACCCCTAGTGACCTTGTGTAACACTGGTTGAGAAACCCTTTTAGATAATAACATAACTTAGCTTAATGTAGGCATTTATATTTTCATTAGTTAGTGAATTATTTTTTTATTTTTTAAATTTTTTTTTAATAATTTAATTATCAAGTTGGGGAAATAGAGTAAAAATTTTGTAATGCAATTTAATCATCGGTTGAATAAATTCCTCCGTTGCTGCCTTTTTTAAAAAATTTATAAGAAAATAAATTTTTAGCTTTAAAATTCTACACTAAAAAAAGAAAAAAAAAAATTCCCCCCTGCAAGAAGTACTTTATTCAATGACTGATTTTTCAACTTACTATCTCCACCACCACTACACCCACTAGTAGTACTACTACCTTTTTACTAACTTATTTCATTATTACTGATTGTCATTTTGATTAACCAGCATTCTTTTTGAAGTTTATAAATGTAACAACCAAAATGCCTTTTTTTTTTTTTTTCCCCCCGTCCATTTTTTGATTTGCATATGTTTTAAAATATTAGTCATTGTTTATTTAATCCTTGACAATGTCTGTAATGTTTGGTTATCATTTAAATGATGTAAAACTCTTGCATTCTGCTTTTTAAGAGCTTTTTTTACAAATAGATTTTTAAAAAAATGATAATAACGGCCACTTTAATTAAAATAATTGACACCTTTCTATATTTTCATTCATTTTCTTTTTCATTTTTGAGAAAAGTTAAAATCCCAATTCCATGAATCTGATATTTCTTCTTGATGTTACCATCTGTTTTCTCTCTACCCCCACCCCATTTTTTGTGTTCCCCCCTCCTTTTCCTTTAAAAAAAAAAAAATTGAAAAAAAAAGAAAAAAAAAAATTTCATGTGTAGTTGTTGATGTTGTTTTTGTTGTTTTTGTTGTTCCACCGTCCGACAGACCTACTGCTGTTGCACTTTTAATTCAAGCTGCTAAAAATTTTTTGGACCTCATTTTTGCTCCCCCCAGTCCCCCCGAATCCATCCCTCCAACCTTCCCCCTCCCTCCTTCTCCCTCCCCCCATCTCTTCTTCTTCCTCCTCCTCTTCCTCCTCCTCCAGTGCTTTTTTTCTTAAGTCTTACATTTTTTAAATACCTCATTTTTCAAATTTGGCTCCGGTTCATTTGCGCTATTCCTCTTCAAACGTCACTGCATGAATGTTGCCTAAATAATAAATTTAAAAAAAAAAGAAAAAAACACTGAATTCTCATGCAAGTTTCATTTTAACTGATGCTTATGTCAATACTGACTCCCTTTTTCGGCAGGAATTTGTCTTATTTGAAAGATTTTAATTTAAAAAAAAAAAAAAAAATCTTTTTATAAGGCAATTATCATTTTTATTCATTTTTCTTTTCTTTTTTTTCTTTTTTTTTTTTCTAAATCTTGTATTTCATTTTAAATAACCAAAAAAAAAAAAATTCCCCACCCTTGTAATACACATTCTTTCATTAAAAAATATTTTCTTTTCTTTTTCTTTTTTTTTCATTTTTCTTTTTTTTTTTTTCCAATTTTAATTTTTTGGTATTGGTGGTGGTGCTGCTCGTCCTCCTCCTCCTTTCTTGCTTTCTTCCTGCTCTTCTTCTTCTTAGTCTTGGACAATAGTTGAGCATTTAATTACTTGGGCTGTCCTCCTCCCTTTTACCATTCTTCTTCTTCTTCTTCTTCAATTAACAAACATTCTGGCTTGAGTTGTCCTTTCTATTTCATTTCTGATTTCCTTGATAAACTATGACAGCTCTCTTTTAACTAAGAACAATTCCTCCTCGCTACAAAATCTTTTTCTATAAAAATTTAGTGGATAAAGTGAAACTCAACACTGGCACCGAAATAGATTAAGAAAATAAATCGAGTCAACAGTCGACAAATATCATAGTTACCTCATTTTTCATTACACATGCATTGTGGTGATAGCTTTCAAAACCAACCACCAAACCAATCTGGCTAGTAACCTGTGGCTGGTCACATTAGCCGGGCGGAAACAAGAAAATATTACAACAAACCTAGGCTAACAATAGCCACCTGGAATGTTAGGACACCTCTCGATCTTGAGGGATCGGGGGAAACAACGAACTGGTATAGTGGCAATGAACTCTAGATATGGGATAGACATATCAACCCTTGCGTAAGTCCGTTTTAGCGATAAGAACCAATTGATGGATGTGGGGGCCAGGTACACTTTCTTTTGGAAGGGCAGGCCAATGGTAGCTGTAAGGATTTGAGGTAAGGCGTCTCGAGCAGCACATGACGGACAGCATGGACACATTTCCTACATATAAGACTGACCATATATGTGACCTGTGTGGCAGGGTCTGTGTTGGCGTTTTTTGATTATAGTTATTTACTAAGCTTAGCTTAGATATGGCACAAGGCCAGAAGTATGGGGCACCCAGTGAGAAACGAACTCACTATCAATGGTCTGCAAATCTACCTTGCTAACCATTACACCACGTTTTTTGATTATAAGGTGTGTGCCAGATGTTCAGTTCTATTTATAGACTGGGCGATAATCATGTGATCAACTTCTTGTCCAATCACTGGCAGTACTCTGCTGCTGATATTGTTATTTATACTGGCTGTTCTGGTCATACCTACTCATAACTACTTGAATCTTCGTGGACGACGGAACATAGGATTATAACTCGGGACTTATTCACTTACCAAAGGATTCTATAACTCGGGACTTACTTATTTACTTTAAGTTCTTTACAACTGGCCAAGGATGGTGGCCAGATACTTAACAGCCTGCCTGTCGAGGATTGGGCTTCTCCGTCACATGCGAGAGGAAGTCAGGAAAGGGGTTCATATGTGTGACAGGTAATATAAAAACACATTTGGACCATTGGGCCATCTGCGTGCTCACAACCGGACTACTTGTAGAAATGGCCTTCTTCTGCGAAGTGGCAATCACCATATTTTACAGGAGTAAAATATGGAATGTGACAACATGGATCAAGAAAGTCTAGAAAGGAACAAGTCATTATGTCCCGATTATGCATTGGTCATACAAAACTAACACACTCTTATATACTCAAACAAGAACAACAACCACAATGTGAAACATGTCAAACACCCCTAACAGTCAAACACTTATTGATGGAATGCAGATTTTTTGCTCACATCAGAAAACATTATTTTAAAGCAAACAATATGAAGGATCTATTTGAAAATGTTAACATTGGGAATATTTTCTCCTTTTTAAGGGAAATAAAATTATACCGTAGAATATAGACATGAAACAAATCGATGCCATACAATATAATTCCCCGATAATGCTAACCCATTGTTAAAACCAATTACTAAAAGTATATATATGAATACACAATATGTATAACACCCCAACCGCTAGGCATGATATAACCCTGGACGGGTTAATATGCCGTTAAAATTAATAAACCAACCAACCAACATGGATCAAGCGAAACTCAACATTGGCACTGAATGGTTGCGGCTTCCAATCAGTTCCTCTTGGAATGAGACTATAAGAACCAAATCTAAAATCTTAGAGATTGTCGAATACCTTGACTGTTTTTTCTTTGATTTAGTTTGGCACTTTTTGTTTATGATTTTTAGAAAGCTGCTTTGTATTTAATCTTTTTAAACCCTTGGCTACAGTGTGGGTGGATGTGAACGGTGGAGGGGACTAAAAGTGTCGGTGTAAAGGACCTCAAAGGGTTAATGATTAATCTTTACCAATCTTCCTTATGGCCAATTAGGGTTATTATTTCTTGCTGATGAAAGCACTGGTTCGTGACAGATCACCAAAGTTAAGCAACAGTGAGCTGTTCAGTACTTAGTTGGGGGAGGAGCACTAAGTAACACTAGGTACACACTATAAACTAAGATTAAAAGCTTAAAATTCTCTCCTTTTATACAAGATTATTATAATTAGGTTGAATACTCCCCCTTGCTAGAAAACTAGGGAACCATCTTATTTTATTATACTTTTTGACTGTATCTAGGGTGGGTGGGTTGGTCTAGTGCACTTTAATGACCTGTGTGACCTTTCTTTGAAGCCAGGGGACTCATCTGAAATAATGTTGATACCTGTGCATTTTGATGTTCAGAATGAATTTCAACCTTATCTTTC
>CM042178.1:10425280-10445280 GCA_023376005.1 Doryteuthis pealeii
AAAATTGGCCTCTAGTTAATAACAAAGTTGATAATCCCTGTGACATAGGGGGTCGGACTGCAACATCTTAGTAAACAAATTATGAACTCCAATTGTACTATTATCCTCTCTCTCTCTCGATGGGACTTTGGCATTAAATAAACCATGAAGGTTGATATGCTATTAAACAAAGAAAGCAATCTTCTCTAACTGCTTAAATTTGTATGTGTATGAATCCACATAGTAAAATTCTAGAGTTTGTATTTATAAATTTAAAAAAAAAATAATCCCAGAGAATTAATTGAAAAAAAAAATTTTGGATTCATTTTTTAAGTCTATTTGCATATCTCTCCATCTTTCTCTTTTTAAATCTTCATCTCTTTCTGTCTTTTTTTTTTTTTTTTTTTTTTTTTTGTTTACCTATAGTTACCTGTTTATTGGTCAATCAAGTCATTCACTCATGGTCAACAGATACTGTTCACTGAATGGATGGGTCTTCTTGCTGTCTGGTTTTCTTTAAAGTCATTTAGTTTGTCCTGGGATGCATGGATTTAATTTGAATGAGTCCCTGTAAAAGTTGATGGGTCCCAATTAAAGTTTCTTGATAAATTATAGGCTTTTTATTTATGAACTGTGGAGAGGTGATAGGAAAGTTGTTTTTTTTTTTTTTTCTTTTGAAATAACTAAAGCCGTCTGATCCTTACCTTGTACCCCATCCTGTGTAATAACTTTCTAAGAAAATATTGAAATGGTGGGGGGAAGAAAAAAAAGAAAAACACTGAGGTGCATGGATATGATTTTACTGCATCCTTTTAAAATCTTATGTTTCATGGATGCAGGATACATACCTCTCAGTATCTGTGTGATTATAAATATTGAAACACCCACCCCCCACTCCACAAAAAAAGACCTACCTGCAAAATAAGACCTAATGTGATTTTTCAGGATGATTTTAATATAAACCATTCCCTCTCACCTTAGATGAGAGAGTCATTCCAGAGAATATGATTATTTGTTAATGAATTGTCGTTAATGAGTTTTTAAATAAAAGAACATGTTATGGTAAATAAATTTTTATTTAATTTTATTTTTTTAATTTTTTTTTGTAATTTCTGTTTATTTTGAAATTTTCTACTTCTTCTTAATGTCGTTTTTCGATATATGAAGAATAAAACATCTCCCAAAAATAAGCCCTAGTGTTATATTTTGGAGTGAAAATTAATATAATCCTTGTCATATATATATATATATATATATATATATATATATATATATATATATATATATATATATATATATATATATATAATCAATGATGCTGGTAGCTTTTTAATTTGCTTTGTCCTGGGACGCATGTATTTGATTTGAATGAGTCCCTGGGAAATTTGACTGGTCCCAACTAAAGTTTCTTAATAAATTATAGTTTTTATCTATGAACAACTAAAGCCATCTCATCCCTACAATGTACCCCATAAATTGTAATTCATTTCCAAGAAAATATTGAAATGTATTTACAGTAAACTAGAAATGGTGGTTGTGGGGGAAACAAACTCACTGATGCATGGATACAATTTTTGCTGCGTCCTTTTAGATTTTTATGCATCAGTGACATGGTTTGCATACCTGTCTGTCTGTGTGATATATATATATATATATGCTCCTTAGTATAAGTAAAATGAAAACCTATCAATAGAACTTAGTGAAGCGGATACAACACATTCTGAAAAGAGAAATTCCTTTACAGTTGTTGCCAATTCTTCCTTATAGTGAAAATTGATATTTAAAAGCATTTTATTTTTTCTATTCTATTTTCAATAATTTCCAAAGACTTATTCAATGCATCTAATATATATATATATATACACACACACACACATTCAGGATCTTTTTGAGGAGTGAAAGCAACTTCTAATATCAAGTGTGATTCTATGTAACCAAAGTTCTGTGAAGGGCGTCTGAGTTTTGAGCTAGTTGACCAATGGAATAACCAGGCAGACTGGAAAAACTTTATCCTTTTCTTCTTTGATAAGAAGAAAGAAAGAGAATGAAAAAGGGGTTGGGGGTAGGGAAAAAGTAGTGTGCATGATAATCTGACAAGGGACATAACTCTTGAATAACTAAATCCTCTACGTCTCCTGAAATAGACTATTATGCTTTTCACACTAAATCTTTTTTTTTTTTTTTTTTAAATTCTTTTTTTACCAAATATATTTTTGTTCTGTGACCCCAGTCTTAAAGGGATACATTGAGCTCTATCAATTACGCCTATTGTAAACTATTACATAAGGGAGATTTCATCACTCTCATTGGATATATATATATATATATATATATAATATATATATATAATTTGCGTTATAGGCCTACTTTTTTTTCTTTTTCTAGCATTATCCTTAACAGTTTGTTTTGATAGACAATGTGGATCTTCAGTTTTTTTTTTTTTTTATTTAGGGATTTCTGTCTTTGTCCCAAGCTCTTTTATTTGTTGCAAATTTATAATTAGATGGGTTTTATTTAATTTTTTTCTTTTTTTTCTTAAAAAAAAACAAACTTTATTTCAAAATTGATAAAGTTAATTAATTGAAAGAAAGGAATTGATTATTGAACTCTTTTATGGGAAGGGGGTGGATATACTGAATATTTAGCCTTCTTGCACCAACTACCACCAATACCACCACCATTATTATTTTTTACTACTACTACTACCACCACCACCATTACTATTATAACTACTACTACTACTATTACTACTACCAACACTACTACTACTACTACTACTGTTGCGTGTCTGACTTGGCTGACACTGCACTGATTGTCACTTGCGGTCTGTTTCTGTCTGTCATGTAGGAGGGAGAAGGCATTCAGGAACAGGAGGAGGATGAACACATGGAGTTTTGCCGTGTTTGCAAAGATGGTGGCGAGCTGTTGTGTTGTGACAGTTGCCCGTCTGCTTATCATATCCATTGTCTGAACCCACCATTAAAAGTTATACCAGATGGGGAGTGGCACTGTCCTCGCTGTTCTGTAAGTTCTAGTTTATTTCTTCTACCTTTTTATTTATTTTTTATTTTATTTAAAAAAACTTTTTTTTTTTTTTTTTTTTTTTTTTACCCACTTGTTACTACAACAAAAACGTGTAGTCTGTGTCTTGTTGTATATATACATACATACATACATACATGTATATAAAGATATATATTATGTATATGTATGTAATTTATAACATTTTTTTTTTTTTTTTTTTTTTTTTTTTTTTTTTGCTTGCTTGTTGCTTGCTGCCACACATTCTTCCCCTTTTTTTTTTTTTTTAAAATTTTTTATAAATTTTAAAAAGTGATCCCTCTTCTACTGCCACACATGCCCTGCTACTAATGCCTATGCTATTCTGCTATTGCCATCACAGAATTTGTGCTTGCTAATGCTGCTGCTGTCACCACCATTTACCATTCTGTCCATACCATTCACTGCTGCGGGGGAAAAACAATTTTTTTTTTTTTTTTTTTTTTTTTTTTTTTCTTAATTTATTTACACCTTCAGCCAGCCGTACAACCAATTGTGCAAGTGTTGCTTGTCCAACAGAAACATTTTGGCTCTCTCTCTCTCTCTCTCTCTCTGTCTCTCTCGAATTACAGATTAAAAAAATATTTAATATTTCAGCTAAGACCTTAATTCTAAACAAAACAAAAAGAAAAAAAAAGAAAACCCCAAAAGAAACCCCTCATCACTCATTTTATTCTAGCTCTCAGGTCCTCTCTCAACCCTCCCAAAAATCCTGGTCCAAAAATCATCCCTTGTCCCCCCACCTCCAATTTTTTTCCTCTACCCACATTTTTTTTTTTCCCCCTGATTTTTTTTTTTCATGTTTATCTAATAAATTCTTCTTTTCAGCTTTTTTGTCATTATTTTTTTGTAAAATAATGTTTTCTTCTTCTTCCCAAAATGTTTGAGTCATTTTTCACTCTTTCACAGCCAAAAAAAAAAAAAAGAAATCATTTTTCACACCTCATTCCTTTTTTTTTTTTTCTTCTTCACTCATTAATTCATTCATTTTTTTACTTACCGATTTATATTTTATTTTCAAGAATGTTGAAAAGGTTCATGAGAAACAGGTTAGTTATCGATCTCCACAACTCAATTTTTTTTTTTTTTTTTTTTTTTTTTTTTCTTGTGCATTTTTAAAAAAGAATTAATTCTTGGCCATTTTAACATTTGATTATCCTCTAATTATGCCATTTTTATTTATTTCTATTTATATATATATATATATATATATATATATATATCTAAAAAACAAACATCCAAAAATCTTATTCACTTCGCCAAAGAGCATAAGGCCTAGTTTGTTATTATTCACTCAATGTCCCCTTACCTATTATGGTAGAGGCGTGATAGTATCATTGACAAGGTTAATTTTGCAGAGATTGTTTGCTGTGTACTGTGGTCGAGGCAATATGGTCTTTGACTATGCCTGCTGAGGTCCCGATTTCGATTTCTGTCGGAGGGAAGTCGTTAGTATACATCGCTGATGAGACTTGATAAAGTCAAAACAGTCTGTACGATGTTCTACACACCGAGCGATCCTTTGCCAGGATTACACTTGTCAAGTTCATTTTCTATAAAAATTTAAAAAAATTAAGAAAAGAATCGAATTTTATGCGACACATGCATTGTAATTGCCTTCAAGCAAAAATATAATATATATATATTTATAAAAAAAAAAACTTAAATCACAAGAAATTTAAATCCTTTTTATTTTCAGTCCAGTTTAAAAGTGGCCAGTTTAGCTCAGTTGGTAGAGAATCTGCCTAGGAACGACAATATTCCAGGTTTGATACCGGCCCTCACCAACTCGGCATATAAGTAGCACAACTTGGATCTATGCAATAAAGTGGCGAGCTAATGATAGTTATTGCATCTGAGATGCAAAAACTATCTCCATGATCTAGTGCTAGTGAAAAGGAGACACACTCCATCGCTGTCTGGCTGATGCCGATATTAGGCCAATCTACCAATTTAAAAAAAGATTAATTGGGTAACCAGAATATAAATTTTAAATAAAATAAAATAAAATAAATTTAAGTCTTTATTTTTCGAATGCATGTATCATTGGAAAATGAAAAGTTTTGGTAGAAGGGCCAGGCCTTTGTCTGTTTTCCAAAAACTTTTCCCAATCCCCAATGATACCTGCATTGGAAAAATAAGAAGAAAAAAGATTTATCTTTGTTACCCTTACTGCACTTTTAATCTGGATTATTTATACAGAGTGCAGTAGAAATACCCTCACATTTTAAACTATCACTTGTGTAGTGAAAGTGAATTTAGGCAAATGATAATGGTAGCTCCATCTAGTTAAATGTCATAGCATTTTTCCCCCTTCTTCTTTCTCTCACCCCTTCTCAGATACGTTTGATCAGAACTTGGACCAATGCATTATATGCCATTTGCTGTTAAAATGTTTTTTTTTTTTTTTTTTTTTTTTAAAGACAGGTGAATCTTAAATTGCTACACAGATCTTTTTGTGCTCATTTCATGTTATGTCAGAATGATGCTGGATCATTTTTATATCCAGAACAGCATCATTCCAATATAAGATGAAATGAGTACAAAAAGCTCTCGTGTAGCAATTTAAGATTCACTAGTTTTATATAATGATTTATTTAAAAAAATAGAAATTTCAACAGCAAATACATGCTATGCACCAGTCCAACCCCTGATCGATCATATCTAAGAGAGAGGAAAAAAAAAATAATGGTTAACATATATGGTGTGGTTAATTTGCATACTGGTTTTAACAAACCAGTTTAGGGTATTAGCTAGATTGAGTTACCATTAGCACTTGACTAAGTTCACTTTCACTGCACAGGTGACAGTTTAAAATGTGAGAGCTATTTCTGTTGCACCCCATATTTCAATATATAGTTTTAAACAAAAAAAATTTCTCCCTTTATTGAAAACAATCCTAATTTGAGTATTTCTTGGATTGATTCTGCTGTAACAAATTTTGGCATATATATATATATATATATATATATATATATATATATATATATATATGATGATGTTCATTGGGGGGTCTCCGTATGCTTCTAGTGAGTATATCTATTTGAGGTATAGTTTTGTATCTGCATCCGTTTTTCGGAAGTACATGCATATTAGGTTTGGGCATTCGTGTGAAGCATTAAAGTGCTATATTATAATTATTGTAGTTATCATAATATATTCATCTTGGAATAAATATATGAAAACTTTTTTGTTTATTTTAGTTCCATTTAGTAAAACTAAAACTTAAAAAAAAAAAAATGAGTTTTCATATATTTATTCCAAGATGAATATATTATGATAACTACAATAATTATAATATAGCACTTTAATGCTTCACACGAATTGTACTTCCGAAAAACGGATGCAGATACAAATATATATATATATATATATATATATGTATATATATATATATATATATGCCAATAAATTAAGGAAAAAGGACTATTTCTGATTAGTATATTCATCAGATGTAATATTTCATCATATTAAAATTGATTCAATTATATAACAGGGAATAAATAGAAACATAAAAATAACTAGAACTCTTTTTTTTTTTTTTTTTTTTATATATAAATTCAAAATAATGAAAGCCCCAAAAAACAAAAATGAGTAAGGATTTTTAAATTTTTTATTTAACCATAAAAACCTTTGTGAAATAATGATTCTCTACACCAATCTTTGATTAAACTTCTTGGTTTTTTAGACAATAGCACAAACTTTTATTTTATTTTTTTTTTTTTACTTTTAAAAATTCTTTCTACAAGACATACAAGGTGGCCAATGTTTTTAAAATGTCCATGTGTCATTTTATGCTTTATTTTGTTGTTGTTGTTGCTAGTTTTAACTTTTAAAAAAAGGGGGCATTACAACCCCCTCCCCCCTCTTGAGATCTAAGATACACCTAGATGTGCAGTGTGTTAGATGTACCGGGTGTCCACAAAGTCTGTTTGCACTTTTAATTTTAAAATTCTTTAAAGTGCACATTGACTTTATGAACACTATACATATGTTAAAATGTATCATTTGAACCCTTTAGAGTGTGTTTGTGTTGATTGGAGGAGCGGGGGGGGGGGGTTAATTCATTCACTCCTTCCTCTTCCTCCGCATGAAATTCATTCAAATAGTTATTGGTGCTATTTTATATTATTTTGCAAACCAGACTTGCATAGTAATTAAAAAAAAAAAAAAATAAAATCCCCTGAAATTTTAGTAGATATTGATTTATTGAATTGTTTAGAACTGTTAATGATTTACAAAGCTTAGGAGTGGCACAAGGCCAGAATTGTGGGGCACCCAGTGACGCCCTAAATGATTTGTCTTTTGAAGTCAATTACATCTCATTCCACAAAAGTATTTTTCTTATTTGAATTCCAAATACTTAGATGGGTGACCATTTAAAAACAGCAGGTACTGTGAGAAACCTAATATCAAAATGACTTGATTTGGCTTTAAATGAACCGGAAAGGGTTGATATGCCGTTAAACAAATACAATCAACCAACCTGCTAGATAACCAAAGTTAAGCAGTGATGAACCTGTTCAATACTTAGATGGGTGACTATTTAATATAATAACAGGTACTGTAAGCAACCTGATATGAAAATAACTTCATTCGGCATTAAATAACCCAAATAGGATTGATATGCCGTAAAACCAAACAACTGAACCTACCTACCTATCTATCTAAGCCTAGGTGTGGCACAAGGCCATGGGGCACCCATTGACACCATGAATTATTTATCTGTGGAAGTCAAGTCACGTTGAAAGCACTGGTTCTTGCTAGATCACCAAAGTTAAGCAGCAATGAGCCTGTTCAGTACTTGGATGGGTGACTATTTAGTTAAGCAGTGATAAGCCTGTTTAATACTGATATGAAAGTGCCATATGAATACCCAGATAAATACATCTTGTGATGAAGTTCCAATTCTGGATGCTTACAGTCAAGTCATGTTGAAAGTACCGGTTTCTGCTAGATCACCAAAGTTAAGCAGTAATGAGCCTGTTCAATACTTAGATGGGTGACCATTTAAGCAACAGCAGGTTCTGTAAGTAACCCGATATCAAAATAATTTGGCATTAAATGACCCAAAAAGGATTGATATACTGTGAAACAAAACCAAACATATCTATTTTATTCTATTCACATCTATCTGGATTACTGTCAAATCACATAAAAGGCACCGATTCCCACTAAATCACTGAAGTTAAGCAGTGATGAGCCTGTTCAATACTTAGATGGGTGACCATTTAAGCAATGGCAGGTACTGTAAGCACCCTGATATTAAAATGACTTAATTTGGCATTAAATGATCCCAAAAGGGTTGATATGCCATAAAATAACCAACCAAATAAACAGCACATGGGGGTGTTGGGTGGAGGTAGGGGCAATGATTAAAAAGAAAAAAATTAGTTAAAAGGATGGTGGGGGGGGGATTCATATTGAAATCTAAAGTTTTAAACCTTTTCTCTATCCTAATCTACTAATACTACTACTACTACTACTGATAATAAAAAAAAAAAAGGAATGTATTTGTATATTTATTTTTTGTGTATTACATTTTAAATCAATTGAGTTATTTCCCTTGAACAGTTCATTTACAAGAGTAAATGCAGGTTAACTTAGTTTTATAATGGTTAGAAAAGAAATTATCGTTGCTGAACCTTACTGACTCGATATCTTGAGGAACACCTGTAAAATATATATTTCAAGACACCTTAAAATCCCAATAATTGTAATGACTTGAAATATTTTTGATGGGACCAATACACTTTAGTGGTTGCTCTAATAACTAACTCGTTCAAGTTGTGTTTAGCATTGAATCTATTGAGAGATTGGTTAGAATGTGTGTGAAAATGAAAAATAGTTTTATTTCCTATATGTGATTATTATTTTTGAAAATGCTTCACCGTTTGCTTTCTTTTCTCTGTCCTGCTTGTAAGTTGTTATAAAAATAAATTAAAAAGAGTAAGAAATTATTTTATCTGAAAATTTCTTTTGAAATTTAACTGTTGTCATGGCTGACAAAAATATACGCACACAGATGTAGTCAACTTGCACTCCTTTTTAGAGAATTTTAACCTATCTATCTATCTATATATATATATATATATATAAAGAAAGTTTCTGGTATGTACGTGTCGACTTATAACTCCAAAAAGAGATGTCATTTTCGCAGAAACATTAATATGTTTCTAACTAAGAAACACACAAAATTTAGTTTTTGATTTTTACTAATTAAGTGATATAATTTAATAATTAAACAAAATTAACCAATTTCTAGAACTCTTCACAGTAAGGAAAAATAAAGTAAGGAAAAATTAAATATCACCAGTTCTTGCTTTTTTGTGCAAAAATTATGACTTTATTTATATTCGTAGATATTTAAAAATTAAAATATACATAGAAATAGCATTGAAATTCTACTTAACAAATGTCCAGCATTTGTAAATTATGAAGATTTGATTTATATTGAAAGATATTTAAAAATTAAAATATACATAGAAATAGCATTGAAATTCTACTTAACAAATGTCCAGCATTTGTAAATCTCAAAAGTAAAAACAATACACAAGTGGGTCCCCTCCCCAATTCTACCCAGGCAATGCTGGGTAGCCACTTCTAGTAGACCTATAAAACAAAAGTTGTCAGTCTTTGTTTATGTATCCCTGTGTTTTTGCCACAAATTCAGTTGAATGGTATATATGTTGACAATGTAATTGTTAGCTAATTTGCATATTTTGTTTTAACTCTTAACATCCTGTTGAGAATTTTCCAAGTCCAGATCCTCATTCCTATAAGGATTTATCAATAAATGGCTAAAAAATGGCCTTTTCATTTAAAGTTACCTGTTATTTGCCTTAAATCAAAGACTTCTAAATATGTTTAATATTATATTTAAACAAAGGCTTTCCAAGTCCAGAGCCCCATTCCTATAAGGATTTATAAAAAAATGGCCTTTTCAATTAAAGTTACCTGTTATTTCCCTTAAATCAAAAGACTTCTAAATATGTTTAATATTAAATTTAAACAAAGGCTATCATTTGGGGTAGATTAGGAAAATGAATATGACTTCTGGATCGGTGTAATGGGACGCTATAGGATGTTAATCTCCAATATTATTGTTTTATTCTTTAACGTATTAAAATCAATCCTATGAATGACTTTTATAGCAACCAATTAAACTATTATCAAAATAAGTAATCTTTTTATGTGTTCTTATTTAATTTCATTAGTCTTTCTAATTCAATATATTTAATTATATTGAAACTTAAATACTTATTCTTAGAGGGCGCATATTCTTGCTAGTTTTGATAAAGATTCTGTGTTAAATCCCTAACCTTGAGGCATTCTATAAACTGTTTTACAAAAATACAATACCAAAACTAGATCCTTTCTACAAAATGTTCCTCTAGAAAGAATGCTAATAAAATCATTAATACACATGAAGTTAAACTTCATCCACTGACAGTTTTTAACCAATTTATGGAATTGAATATACCTGGCATTTTATTGGTACAAGATTAAAATCTTATTAATGATGTCTCTATCAAAATCTGAGTTAGATTTGCTTCAAAACAGCCCATATTATTAGTGCATTTAAAATCCTGCAATGTATCTTATATATCACTAAGTGATAAAGGTTTACATAATATATAGTGCATATGTCTCTTATGAAAATCTGAATTAGATTTGCCTCAAAACAGCCCATGTTATTAGTGCATTTTAAAATCCTGCAATGTATCTTATATATCACTAAGAATTAAAGGTTTACATAATAATATATAGTGCGGTTAATTTGCATACTGGTTTTAACAAAACAGTTTAATAAATAATTTTTTTTGTTTTTTGTTGATCTCTAATCTCTAATCTTATTGATTTTATTCTTCAACTTATTAAAATCTATGAATGATTTTATATAGAAACCAATTAAAATATAATTAAAATAAGTAATCTTTTTATATGCATTCTTATTTCATTTAGATGCTGCTAAATGAGACCTCCTCATATTGCGTGATAAAAAGGTTCTCTTAGGAGAAAAAGGATGCTCAAAACTCAATAGTTGGATTAGTGAAACTTTTCTTACGGCTTTTTAAACAATATTTACATTATAATCTGTCCCATTATTTGCAAATATATATATATATATTCCATCCATAGAGGTTCCCAACCTTTTTTATGCCCTGCACTGCTAAAAGCTTTTAATAATACCCCATGGTGTTCCCAATAATAAAATCACCGAAAATTTGTGTATTAGTGTTTATTTTAGGGATTTTTTTTTTTTTTTAACATTTGAAAATATATATTTTTAAAAAATGTAGTCCTAAATTTTTGAGTGTTTTGAACCATTTTTATGTTTTCATCCGGGTATGGACGGGGTACTTTTGGCTAGTAATATATAAACAAAAATGAAAATCTTACAGTCAAGTCACATGGAAAACACTGTTTCCTGCTAGATCGCTCAAGCAGCGATGAGCCTGTTTAATACTTAGATGGGTAACCATTTAAGCAACAGTACTGTAAGCAACATGATATTAAAATGACTTGATTTGGCCTTAAATGACCCAAAAAGTGTTGGTATGCTGTTAAAATAAAAACAAACAACAATTAAAAATGAAACGTGGAAATGAAGAAAATATTACATGAAACTAAAAGATTTTTTACCCTACAAAAAATGTCGATCAGACAGTACATTTAAGATTAACAATAAACAAAAACATTATCTCGCACCTCTACCCTGCACTAAATGTACCAACTATTATGGGACAGGTATAGTAATACTATAATGATTCTAGTTTATGTATTTTGCCATAAAATGGTAAAAAATGGTATATTGTTGCAAGAATTTTGTCTTAAATGTCATAGAAATGTGGGGGGGTAGGGTTTTGCTTTTCATCACCCAATCTCTATAATTAACAAAGAGAGATGAGTATTAATTGTGAAACTTAATTTCATTATTTAGGTTTTTTGAACTGTTGTCCTCATCTTTATTGATACTAGCAAATATATGCACCCTCCGGGTGCAAGTATTTAAGTTTTAATGTAATAAAATATTGTATTAAATTAGAAAGGCTAATGAAACTAAATAAGAATACAGATAAAAAGATTTGAAACAGAGGGAGTATAATAAAAAATGGAACAACTGAAATTTACTCTTCCATCACTCTCGTCTTTCATTGTTATTTTTTCTAATTCAAGTATTTAGTTAAAAGAGGAAGTAAAGAATAAAATGACAGTTATCTTTTCTTGTTAATGGATTTCATTTAAGATTTATTGAAGAGATTTTTGCTTATATTCATTAAAATAAAACCAAACAGTTAGAAATCAATAATACTAAGCACATATTTATTAAATTCGATTTTTTAATATTAATATGCAAATTAGCTTCCCGTTCACATTGTAAACCGCTATTTTGTTGTATATATAAATATAATTGCATGTTGTCTGTATGTAGACATAGTTAACAGTATTAATAATGTAAGACAATTTTATTGATAATTGAGGTTTAGATAAAAATAAAATCATGGAGAATGTGATGTCAATAACCAAGAGAATTGTGACTTGAGTAGGAATATAGTTTCGGTTACAGACAGAAAAACACACAATCTCCATTATAATAAGATATACACAATGTTTTGACCAATCTGGTTCCAGCCTTCTTCAGGTTTTTTTTTGTTTTGTTTTTTTTTGTTTTTTTTTTTTTTGTTGAATTTAAGAGCCTCGGTCGAAATGTAGAGTATATATCTATAAAGATGACGAGAACAGTTTGAAAAATGTTAATAAAAACTATCAATCCTCATCTCAAAAATTTATTAATTAATTTCCCAATTTGAACTTAATTGACACTGAGAAAGGCCTTTAAGTGAGTACTTAATTAATTACTCAGGTTTAATTAAGCCTGCTATTATTTTTATTTTTGTGTTTTATAATTAAATCTTTGTATAGAGCTGGGAAAGAAAGTTGATACCAATAGATTTTTAAATCTGTTAAATTGTTTTGTCTTTAAGATCCATTGTATTGAAGGAGTCATTTTGATTTCTGAATTTGACAATTGGTGTGTATTTTGTATAGCCATGACTTTTATTATTCTAGACATCGACTTTGTGTGTGTTAACTGCAGTTTTTAATGTTTTTATTTATTTATTTATTTATTTTTGTTGTATTTTCCCCCTTATTTTGCTTAGAATATTACTGGACAATTTAAGCATTTAAAAGAAATAGGATACAATTTAGAAATAATCAATTATCTAATATATATATATATATATATATATATATATATATATATATATATATATAATCCGGTGCCGCTTTAGTGTTTCCGTTGCAATGGTATTAGTACTTTATCCAAGGGTGCTCAATACGTTAGAAACATAGATCTATAATAACTGTAGAAAAAAAAAAAAAAAAGATTATAGGTCTACTATAGTTTCAATCTTCATGTTCTCATCAGGACATTTTATAATTTATATTTTTTACGGAAACTTTGGAATATAATGTATATTATTACTGTACGCTATTCATGTTCCTGACATGAGACTTTGATGAGTTGTGGTGCACTGTACACAAATTTCAGTATTATCATAATCTACACAAGAAAATGAATGTTTGATTTTTGCAAAAAAAATTTTTTTAAATATTTTATAATAAGGTTCTGATGAGATCACTAATATCTAAAATATGATATATATAATGAAAATAAATCTGGTATGTAAATATATAGAAATATGAAAAGGCAAGGTATTCATTTTTTTTTTTTTTTTTTTTTTTTTTTTTCTTTTAATTCTATTGGGTGGGTGCATATTTCTTTCTTTCTTTTCTTCTGACAAATTTGTTGGGGGGGGGGGGGAGCACCATTATAATTATAATAAAATTTGAATACCTTGTTTTTTTTCCCCCATTTTTATATATTTACATTGCCCTAAAATATTTAGTGTTTAGAAAGAGAGAAAAAAATTACTTGGGTCAGTGAAAAGTATTTAAGAAAACAAAATCAAAAAAAAACCCTTGTAGGAAGTGAATATTTAATGTTACATAAACTCATAGACACTATAAATATGGTGATTAGTAATGTCCATTATTTTTGTGCTAGGGACCCTCTATCTAAAAATGTGTCCATTTGCACCCCCCTGCCCCCAACAATATTGGCCTATTACCTCCCATGAACCTATTTTGGACCTTCTTATTTTTTTCAGAACCAAACGCCAAAGGAGGGGGATGTGGGCCCAGTTATTGAAGTGAGTACTCGGTCGGTCAGCCTGCCTATTTGTTCTGATACCAAAACACAAATTTACTACCACTACCACGACCACAATGACTGTTATGTTTTGTTTTTTTTTCTTCTTCTCCCTCTCTCTTAAAATAAGTTTGTTTTTTTCCTCTCTTAAGATAAGATTTTTTTTTCTTTCTTAAATTAAGATTTAAAAAAAAAAAATTTTTTTTCTTTCCAATTAAGATTTTAATTTTTTTTTTTTTTTTTAATTTTTTTTTTTTTTTTTTCCTTTCTTGATAGTAACTTTTGAATATAGTCCCTGACAAAGAACTGAATGTTTGACTTTTGAAAAAAAATTTATTTTTAATTTTTGTATTATTTGGTAGACCTACCTACTCACTGCATAAATGAATGAAAAAGTGTTGATGATATATCTACTACAAAGAATATTTATGCAAATATTCGCTACCCCTGCTGCATTTATTAATGCAACTGTTGTTATTGCACGATGCCTCCCCCTCTTTTTGAAATTTTGTTTTTGTTGGTTACCACTTACCACCCCACCCCACAGGTGAAATTTAGAAAGTGATTGCCACCACCGTTTATGATAATGATTTTTTTTTTTTTTTTTTTTTTTTTTAGAATTCTTATTAAACAAGGGAAAAATGTTTGCATTTCACTAAGTCAAACAAAAAAATTGTTTTTAATGTTATTTTGCACTTTTTTATTTTATTTTTATTATTTTCATAATTGTCTTTTGTATTTGATCAGACCCTAGAATGATTTAAACATGGTGACTTTATAAATATTTGGGGCTATTCTAATAGTATCTTTAAAAAAAATTTTAATTTTTTTATTCGAGTGGTGAATGATTTAAAAAAAAAAAAAAAAAAAAAAAAAAATTATGTATAAATTTTTTAACGTTAGATGACTTTAAAAAATAAAAAAAAAATAAAAAAAAAGGAAAAATATTAAATTATAAAAAAAATCAATGTTTCAGATAATTCTCACCTATTTTCAGAACTTGATAATTCCCCCCCCCCCTCCTTTCTTAGATCTATAGGCTGAATGTTGTAGACCTAAATTTTAAGTTATGGTTAAGCAGCTATGAGCCTGTTCAGTACTTAGATGTGTGACCATTTAAGCAACAGCAGGTACTGTAAGCAATCCGAGTCATTTGTTAAATCAAAATGATCCGAAAGGGGTTGATATGCTGTAAAATAATCAGCTTTTATAAGTTAATGAATTTGTGAAGCCTAAATCAAAAGCAACCTATTTCATGAGGTTGACTTATTTATCAACCCCCTCTACACGAGCAGGATGTGACACAAGGTCAATTTCTCTTCAAGAGTTTTACTAGTTTGAATTCAGTTTTCTATCACCTAGACTGATTGCCTAGCCGAAATTAAAGAGCCCAATCTGCCCTACTATTTACCCATTGTAGTATTCAGGAATAGTAGGGTATAAGTGCTATGTGAAATGTAGACTAATTATGCAGATTTCGGCTCCTCCTGCTGGTATATAGAGCGGATTTTTGAAGGAAGGACTTTTATTTTATATATGTATATATAACTATAGTCTGTGATAGTCACCGCTTCAGATTTCACTGGAATGGTGCGCCAAATTACAGTAGTATTAGGAGAGTGCTCGATATAAAGAATAGAGCTATTATATAATAAAATATATAAAAGGTATTACATATCTATTTGTTTGATGGCAATAGAACAGTCACAACCTTAGGTTTCATGCATGTATGAAACCTAAGATTGTGACTGTTCTATTGCCATCAAATAAATAGATATGTAATACCTTTTTATATATTTATTTTATTATATATCTCATTTTGTCTGTGACTTCACATGAGTACAGACTAATTATGTTAAGGGTCAAAAGAGAAGCTAAATGAATGCTACAAAGGCTTTGCAAGTCTTTTTTATGACCCCCACCCCCACCCTAAATTTCTGGCTTTAATGAAAAGTGATGAATTAAACTACAAAAAATGTTCCCATAAATACAATTTATAAAACCCCTTTTTATTACTACTGTGTGTGTATGTGTTTTTTTTGTTTTTTGTTATACAATTCTATATGTCCTCTCCCCAAGGAAAAAGGCTAAAAGTGCAACCCGTGTGTATAGAATGTAGATATTTCATTATACACAAATTCTGAATTGTGGTTTTTTCCACCGTGAGGAAAACTTAATACAAATGCCTGGAAAATTATGACAATTATTTAATGTAAAAAATATTTTTTATTTTTTAACTTTTTTTATTTTTTATTTTCAAAAGATGGTTATGTGGCATCAATTTTTGCTTTTGTGTTTTATTAGCAGAACTTAAAAAAAAAATTTAGAAAAAAAAAAAAAAAATTAACTAGATCAACTAATGCCAGAATGTGTTTTTTTTTTTAATTTTTTGCTTTTGTTTTCTCTTTTCCTAAAAAAGAAAAAAAAAAATTCATTGCAAAATAAAACCAATCAACCACAAAACATTTATACCCGTGTAATGTTAAAAGTGATACTTGAAGATAAAATTCCGGCAAGGGTTGATAGACACAACATTTAATACGTATACAACACATTGATAAACGGGGTACATAATACATAGGTGTACATAAACATACATACAAAAGTAAAAGGGAAAAAACATAAAAGTACAGACAGCTCTTAAATGAACATATTCATTCATTCATTCATTGGCAATTCAGTCTCGAAAGACTATGATAAAAGTTTTTGTGTGCCCCTGAAGTTGCAGCGCCTCCTGTGACTATGAAGTCCGATGTTTGAGAAACATTCTCGACCTCAGATTTTGCATTTGTAGGTTGTCCCTGTAGATGATGTTCCGATGCTTTGTTGCCATTGCTTTCTTATGGACCTCTTAGCTTCATGATGTTGTATCAGGGTGACTTCTGACATGTACAGTCCTCTATGGAGATTCTGCCGCCACTGAGGGCGGTCTTGAGCCAAATTTTCCCAGCTGGAAGGGACAATGCCAAAGCACCTGAGATCATTCTTGTAGACATCCTTGAATCGCAGTAGGGGGCGACCAATCTGTCTTTTACCAGATGTTAGCTCTCCATACAGACTAAGAATAGTCCAGGCTGTATAAATCACTTACAGTGATTAGTCCGGCGTTGAGGGCCGAAGCCCCAACGAGGAGGGTGTAGACCAGAGTCTGTCTCGTAGGTCGAACAACAGGGAAAGAGGAAGAGACGTTCAAACCAGCCGCTTAAATATAAACGGCCCCTAGCAGGAACCAGCGAACTAAACGGGTAGACAGCTCTCCAGGCAAATACGGAAGTAGCGCCACACCCGCAAGTTTTCTTTTCTTTTCATTCCTTAACCTTAGAACCGTAAGGAGCCTCTCATAACTGAAAGTCTTTCATTCAGCCTTTTCCTCACCCTGTGCTCTTTCTGGCTTTAAATAATAGCTGACAAAATGTAAACTGTTCAAGTCTGCTATTTAAACTACAGGTTGTTAAATAACAGCTTACAGCATTCTATAGATAATTCAAAATACATTCTTAAGGATGGAATCCCGGTGGATGAGCAGTCCACGACCTGCAACACACCACTTAAACCCTTACTTAGGCTAGTTGGGTGGTTGGACAGGCCCCCTCTGATCAATTGGCTGGTCATGTTAAGCCCTAACACTTATGATTGCCCCAACCCTATTGTCCTTTATGGCAAGCATATGCTAGAAGGTGGTGGCTGAGGGTCTACATGTCCTGGGAATGACGTTAAACTATCTGATGGTGAAGTTCCAGGTTTGGGGAATTTGGAGCACTTCTTCATCCCCATTGCTCCCGGTCCACTCTGACCCAGAGTGGTTGTACCTGTTAGGGTCCCATCTATGGCCGCCCTGTTGGCTGGTGCATTAGAATGTACCTCTGCAGAGGGGTAAGACTCCCCCAATAGGGCCATCTGTTGGCTGTTGGTGGCGACCCGTGATGCTTAAGGGTAGGACTCAGGTGGTTGAGCAGTCCATGACATGAAATATTTCACTTTGGTCCTTACTTGGACTAGACGGGCGGTCAGAGAAGACCCCTCCGATCAATTGGCTGGTCGTGCCAAGCCCTATCACCTATATGATTGCACCAGCTCTATTGCTCCTATGGCAATCCCCAACCCTTTTTTATTATATGGGTGGCTGGGGGTTTTCGTGTCCTGGAAATGACGTTAAACTCTATCTGATGGTGAGGTTCCAGTTCTGGAGGTTTGGGGAGCTATCACGGAACTTACTTTGAACCCAACCTTTTATTCAGTCCACAGGGGTATCCTGTTTTATTTTGCTAACCATAGCTGGGGTAGAGGTGTTAAGCTGTGTTAATTATTATTCTATATTACTGCTGCCCCTGATCAGGATTGAACCTGCAGTCTAGAGATAGCTGTCACTTAGAACTGTCTTAAACTAACTCCTTTATCCACTAGGCCGATCTATCAAATTGCCTATCGGCCGAAATGTTGTACAAATAACAATGAAGATGACAATAGTTTGAATAATCCAAGTAATACTAATTATCAACCCCCAACTCAAAAATTCTGAGATTAATTTTTGTTTCTTTATTTTTTTCTTTGTTTTCCCCATTTCTTCTCTTTTGGTTTAGAATCAAAAGAACGGATGATTAAATTGGATTACAAATGTTTTGTAAGTTGGTTGGTTTTTGTTTTTTTGCGTGTGTTCAGGATTGATGAATTTCTTTTCCAGCATTTTAAAATTAAAATTAATTTTCTTTCACATCGTTATCCTTCAGGTTTGAACCACTTGGAATGTATTTTATGTACTTTTTTTTTTTTTTTTTTTTTTTTTTTTTTGTGTGTGTGTCTTTGGGGGGGTGGATGGAGTCCTTATTTTAATTGCATTTCTAAATTTTGATTATTATTCCTTTCCACAATTATTTACCTTTTTGTTCACCTTCTGTTTCCTACCATAAAAAATGGAGGCCTTCATGATCCTTTGATAGGGGGATTTTTAACTTTTAGAACTGGTTATTTAAAAAAAAAAAAAAAAAAATATTTGACGTATTTGACGGTATATAAGACGCACCCCCATTTCAGCAGGTCAGATTCAGGAAAAAAAGTTTTTAGTGTATTTAAGCATATATTGTTGAAAACAGTCTAGCTGTGCATTACACAAGCAGAAACATAACTGTATAAATAAGGATGCATGGAGTTAAGGGTAGATAAAAGTACTGAGTGTAAGCTGTGTTAGTGAGCCTCATAGAGAATATTAGCCTAGGTCTACGGGAGGTTGAAAATCCAATCTTCTTCTTCTTCCAATCCACTTAGGAAAAGTGTCATTCAGCCAGTCTCTAACTGCTGTGGCGGTAACAAATAAATACAATAGTGAAATCTCCATGTACCCAGACTTTGTTGACACCCTGTAAAATCCAGATTTGAACTCCAGTCACACTATTACGTTCACTTTCAAACTAATACCCTTGAGAATGGGTGGGTTGAAATCTTGTGTTAATATCAAGAAAATTACCTAAACAATCTCTGGGGAAGTCCCGTAGCGTAGTGGTGAATGTGCTGGAGTGTGACCGCAAAGTAAGATGGTTCAAACTCCAGTAGTACTAGTACTATTAAAAGTACTGGTTCCTACTAAATGGCCTAAATTAAGCAATAAGTCTGTTTAATAGATTGGTGAGCATTTAAGCAACTAAATATCAAAATGACTTCATTTGGCATTAAATAACTTAAAAAGGGTTGATATGCCATTAAAAAAAACCAACCAACCCTCATCTCCCCAGCTATGGCTTAGATAAGT